>JAVTVY010056225.1:0-29512 GCA_036873755.1 Hanleya hanleyi | reverse complement strand
GCGAAACTAATCACATTATTTACAATAATCAGTGAATGCAGAAAAATGTGCGGTCAATAGGACAACTAATCTCAGTATTTATAATGATCAGTGAATGCAGCGAAATTTAAGGTCAATGGAACTGTCCCAACATTCCAATACACCGGGAGGGTGGAGGTCGCTGCAATCACACCTAGTTCTAATGTCATTGAAACACATTAAATCTTTCAATTGTCTCAGATTATGCTCTCCATTACACTAAAGTCTCTCCACTGGTATTGTCCTAATCTATTTCTTGTGAATCATAATCCACAGGTACCAGTAGAGCAAGTCGTTGAGCACTTCGCGTCACAATCGTGTCTTTGGCTCCACTGTATTGTTGAACTTTCTCACCAACTTTGTAGTTTTTGTAGGTGAGAGTAACCTGGCGCACTTTCCCGTCTCCGCCTGGAAA
Source organism: Hanleya hanleyi (assembly GCA_036873755.1). Classification (NCBI taxonomy): domain Eukaryota; kingdom Metazoa; phylum Mollusca; class Polyplacophora; order Lepidopleurida; family Hanleyidae; genus Hanleya; species Hanleya hanleyi. The sequence continues at coordinate 29,079 of JAVTVY010056225.1, read as the reverse complement.
GACATCTTTCACAAGACCCAAGCGGTATTCTCCACGAAGAATGTTTTTGTCAGCCACGATGACGACATCTCCAGGTCTTAGATTGCGGTGAGAAGTAGACCACTTCTGTCTCACCACCAGAGTGGGGGCGTATAGTTCCACCCACTTCTTCCAGAAATGATCAGCGATGGTTTGTACCAAATGGTATCTGGTACTGTCAGAGCTATGAGGTTACCATCCTCCTGGATTTTTAGCAGTTGCACGCCCAAGTAGAAGACTATTAGGTGTGAGTACATTTATATCGGAGTCTTCACTTGGGTGGACTCCAATGGGCCGTTCATTGAGAAGGTTAGCTACTTCAGTGCATACTGTAAGGAACTCCGGCACAGAAAGACGCTGGTTGTGTACAGCAAAGTTGATTGCTCTTTTAGCACTCTTCACTAGCGATTCAACAGCACCTTGGCGCCATGGGCTATCTGCCGGTCCAAAGATCCAACTTAGTCCCTTCTCTGTGGTATTTCTCTGCAGCATGTCCTTGTCAACGTTTTCCCATGCTTCCTTCAACTCACGTTCCGCCCCAACTAGCTGTGAGCCAGGGTCACTGTATATCACTTCTGGCCAACCACGAATACTCGCAAATCTACTGAGCGCCATCAAGAATGAGCTTGTGTCATATCCAAAAACTGCTTCAATATGTACAGCCCTCATGGTGAGATCAGTGAAGATAACACCATATGCCTTGCCAGTCGTTCGTTTTTGTACTTCTCCACGAACAGGATATGGTCCGAACAGATCAAGCATGATGTGATTGAATGGTACAGAAGGTTTCAAACGGGCCTCAGGTAGCAGACCCATTTCCTGCTGCAACAGGATTGGTTCCCTCAGTTTACACAACTGACAGTTCTGTTTCACTTTCTTAGCTAATTTGTCACCATGAGGTACCCAGAAGTACTGTCGAAATCTTGCAAGTGTTGCTTCACGTCCTCCGTGTCCTGCTCGATGTGCTCGTTCCATGAACAGACGGGTTCCATGATGTCTTGCTGGAAGAAGCTTCTGGAGTTCCGAGTCAGAAGTCATGGCATTGTATTTCTGCATGCGCTGTCCAACTACCCATATGCCATTTGGACCCTTCACAGGGGTCAGTCTAGCATACTGACCTCCTTTGCCAGCTTTTCCACTACCTTTCTCTAATTCATCTTGGATAGTGCTTTGTATGTCCTTGACAACATAGTCTTCTGCTTCACGTAGCTGCTGAGGGGTTACTAGACTATTGTGCGCACCTCGGAATGATTTATTCTTTGCTATGTTGCGTAGCCTTGCGATTACCCAAATGACTCTGTCAATAGAACCATACCGTTTGTAGTCGATCAGGTGGAAAGCAGCTTCTGTTGCCGCTGTGGCACAGACCCTTTTCTCTCCAGGTAAGGGATCTTCCTTTTGAAGACCTAGCTTCAGACTCCATAGTTCAACGGGTTTGTATAGAATGGATGGGCCATTCCACCACTCTGTGTCAGCTCCCAGTTGCATAGGAGTGTGGCCTCTGGTAAGCCAGTCTGCAACATTTTGATCACCAGATATCCATGCCCAGCTGGACATGTCACCATTAGTTGCGGCTTGAATCTCTCCAATTCTGACTCCTTCATACACTTTGAATCTTGTACTGGTCTTGTTAATCATGTTCAGAACAGTCTCAGAATCGACGAGATGAATAACTTCATCAAAGTCAAACCTCATTTCCTTCTGAATGATAACACGAGCTCTCTTGGACAGCACAGCCGCATTTAGCTCCATTTGTGGAGTAGAGACCTTGTTCAGAGGAGCGATTCTACTTTTGGCCATGATGAGTCTACACCAATAGTCTCCTCCTTCCAGTCTCCACCTGATGTAAGCAGCAAATCCATATGCTAGATCACTGCCATCACTCAGAATGATCAGTTGTGGTGTCCCTACAGCATCAGGTGGATGTAGACAGCGCTGAAGCTCCAGTTGCTCCAATTCAAACATGATGGTGAAAAAAGGCATCCATTTGGTGCGCAAATCTAATGGAAGTTGATCATCCCATTGCAACTTGCGCGCCCAGGTTTCTCGGAGATACACTTTAGCGAGGAGTGTAAAGGGACATACCAGACCCAATGGATCATAGATTGTCATGACTTGTTCTAGCACAATGCGTCTTGTCAGGATATCAGGAATGGAATGTGGAATGTCTGATTTCATCAGATTTGGACCTGTGCGCTGTGCCTTTTTCTTCTTCGAGAAGTTGAGTGTTACTTTATAACACCATGCAGTCTTCTACCGGTTTCCATCCCATGCCTAAGACTCTAACATTGTCACCGTCTCCTTTCAACAGCATTTTGGCATTCTCAGTCGTCGGCCGCACAACTGCACAATCGTCAAGTTGGCCTTCTGTTCTGGCAGTTGACTCACCACTGAGCTGCCAGCATTTCACTTTGAAACCACCCTTTTCAAGCATATCCTCTGTGTCTCGGGATACCTGAAGAGCCTCGGTTTTACTTTCAAATGAATCAATCAGATCATCCACGTAGCTAGATTTTCTCAGAAGTTGTGCTGCTCTTGGACTGTCTTGTTTGAACAAGTCTGCAGTTTTGTAGATTGCTTCTGTGCTGATGGCAGGGGCAGGTGTGTCACCCATGTTGACACGTTCGATCACATACACATCTGGTTTCCGATCCTGCACTAAGTTTCGCCACAGAAAGCGATGACAGTGTTGCTCGAGCAACTCCAGATGAACCGAGTTGAACATCTTCTTAATGTCTCCAACAATTGCAATTGGTTCCTCTCTCCATCTCAACAATAGACCAATGAGATTGTTCAGATAGCAGTCTGGACCTTTGGCAAGGCAACTGTTCAATGAAACTCCATGGGAGACTTGGCTGGAATTGAACACTATCCGAACGGGTGTAGAATGTGAACGTGAATTTAACACTGCAAGGTGACTTATGTAGAATTTTGGTCCTGTCCAGCCTTCGATCTCTTCTGGTGACAATTTCCGTGCTACACCCCGGTCCAACATATCCTGGATTTGTGACTCATAAGTGTTAGCCCACTGTAAGTCCTTCTTCAGTGTACGTTCAGTGTTCATCAAAGTTCCAAATGCAGCACTATAATTGTCAGGCAGAGTATTTGGATCTACCAACCATGGGTAACTGGTAATCCAGCACTTGTTTGTCTCATCATACTTCAAATTGTCCTGAATCATTCGCAGTTCCTGTTCTTCCTTGAAGGAGTATGTGTGTCCGATGGTGGGACATTTGCCACAACGACACCCACCACAACGAGGTGTTGTTTCTGTTGCTAGTTCTTCATCCTTTATGAATGAATTCACCTGTTCTTCCACATTCTTATTGCTGAAAGAGTTTGTGGCATTCACAACGGAAGGAACACTATCAATAGATGGCGAACTGTCACTAGATATTTGTGTCAGTGTTGGCTCAACAGTTGGTGAGCAGTGAGCAACCGATTTTCGTACCACTGGACAGTGACTTGGTGTCAAGAACTCTGGGTGTGAACTCAGTAGAGCACACGATGAATTGAATGATTCAAATCTTTGGTGCGTATCATGCACTGTCCTAGCCAAGTTGCTATCCAATATAGTTTCTTCTTTGAGATCTGAATGGGTTCCCTGAAGACAGATGCCCAACTCACCCTGCATAATGCTTAGGTTATTACCAGCTCTAGCTAGCTCATTCTTTGGATGCAAACCGAAATTGTCACATCCCAGTAAGATATCCACTGTGCTGGATTGTCGTTGTAGGACATTTGTATCATAGTCTGGAAAAAGTTTGCTTAGAACATGAGCATCCAGTTTACTGACTGGACCTGTGATCCTGTTCATGCCGAAAGCAACGACTTTCACTTTTCTACCACTGTGTGTTTGCAAGTTCACCTCATACTGACGTGTATCATAGGTTTTCTGTGCATTACCCATTGTGGTAACATCTAACATGATACGGTTTAACCTCTTCGCTTGCAGACGATCAGCAGCTTGGTGAGTGATGTAGGATGTGTTGGATCCTCCGTCACAGAAGACCACAGCCTTCTTTCCTGTTCCACATACAACTGCTTGCTGTATGGGGTACAAGGCTAATTGTGTACCATCTGCAATTCGAGTTTCACTTGCAGATTTCACATGAGTTGCAGTATCAGCTGCTTCTTCCTCGTGTACTTTCACTTTGCACAGTATAGGATGATGTCCAGTCTTGAAACACACTGAACATGGTCGGCCATTCGGACACTTTTCCTTTCGATGGTCTCCAAAGCATATGAAACAAGCATTTACTTGCTTTAGCGCCTCATATTTGCCTTCCTTACCACCAACAGGCAGCTTCTTGAACTCATTACATTCCTCTGTGACATGTTTAATGCCATCCCTCTGATGAGCTGGGAATGCACATGGATAGAATTTCCTGGGCAAAGCTTTGGTTTTGTCTCGGTCACGCCATTTACCATCACCCTGGTGTGTATGTGCTGTGCGGCCACGCTCCTTATCTTTGCCACCTTCATAGCGATCTTGTCTCCTCTTAGGCTGTGCTTCAGCTAATCTAGCTACAGCCTCTCTTTCACGATTTAAGAATGCCATGAATGGAGTAAACGGTTTTATCTTGCCATCAGGTGGCAAATCGTGGAATTTCCTGATCCACTCAAATCTCACATGGTTGGGTAGTACAGCAGTTATCTGATCTACATCTCTCATTGTCAGAGTGTTCAACTGACCCAGTTCATCAAGCTGACTGTATGTGGACTCGACTTCGTCAATCAAGTCAACCAATGATCGATAGTCATCATCCTTCACCAATTTCAGTTTATGAAGGCTATCCAGAGCAGCTTGTATACTCGCACTAGTGTCATCATAATAAGCCTCAAGCTTCTGCCACATTAGATCATATGCCTCTGGTTTAGTAACATACACGGCCTTGATCCTTTGTGCAGCTTCACCTTTAACTGAACGCTTAAGTTCATAAGCCAAGGTTGTCTTGTTGCCATAGGCCCGCTCCGCCCAACTCCTTCCACACAGCCTTGAATTCGGGCCAATCCTTTCGTTGTCCAGAAAAGATTGGCAAGGATATCCTTTTCAACTTGATTTCACTGCCCATCACTGGGTGAAATGTACTGGTTTCCAAAAATGCGGATTCTTGGCGGAAACCAGTTGGAAACTGTAACACCCCATTTCCAGCCTGTTTCCGTGATGCGGAAACCAGTGGAAACAGGTGTTTTTGTTTCCGCCAAGAATCCGGTGCACGGAAACTGGACAGAAACCTGTTGTTAAGTTTCCGCCCAAATTACGCTTCACCGGAAACGGGTGGGAAACTGATGTTAGTTTCCGCTCTGTTTCCAATGCATCGGAAATGGAGCGGAAATGGACCGGAAACTGCTATCAAGTTTCTAGCCTGTTTCCGGTTGCGCAGAAACAGGTCGGAAACTGACATAGGTTTCCGCTAAGATTCCGGTGCACGGAGACTGGACGGAAAGCTGTCCTTAAATTTCCGCCCAGATTACGCTTCAGCGGAAACGGGTGGGAAACTAATGTTAGTTTCCGCTCTGTTTCCAATGCATCGGAAATGGAGCGGAAATGGACCGGAAACTGCTATCAAGTTTCTAGCCTGTTTCCGGTTGCGCAGAAACAGGTCGGAAACTGACATAGGTTTCCGCTAAGATTCTGGTGCACGGAGACTGGACGGAAAGCTGTCCTTAAATTTCCGCCCAGATTACGCTTCAGCGGAAACGGGTGGGAAACTGATGTTAGTTTCCGCTCTGTTTCCAATGCATTGGAAATGGACTGAAAACTGGTGCTGGAGTTTCAGACCTGTTTCCGCTCGAGCAGAAACAGCTCGGAAACCAACGCGAGTTTCCCCCATGTTTCCAATCCAGCGGAAATAGACTGGAAACTGCTATTCAAGTTTCCAGCCGGTTTCCGCTTGAGCAGAAACAGATCAGAAACTGACCTAGGTTTCCGCCCAGATTCCGGTACATGGAAACTGGACAAAAACTGATGTCAGTTTCCGCTCTGTTTCCAATGCAGCGGAAATGGACCGGAAACTGCTATTATACAATATTATACAACTTCGACATGGGCGAGAAATTTTGTGCAAATATATTCTAGTATTACTGCTATAAATGGAAAGAAATGCTTGTCAAGATGAGGTTGCAAGGATGGATGCCAGTACAAAGGAAATATCTTTTCGAGTCTGACCCAGGGCAAACCTTTCAATTTTGCTGATGACAACTCTGTTTTAGTCAGCGGACATGATAAACATGAAGTTATATGTAAAATTAAATCTGAAAGCTCGAATGTAATAAACTGGTGTAAAAACAATCAGATGCAAGCAAACCCTGATAAATTTCAGGTTATGATCTCAAATGATATAGGGGGGACCACTCTTGATATTGATGGAAACACTGTTGTCAGCACCCAAAATGCTAGGCATCTGGGTGTACAACTGGAAAACACTCTTAAATTTGATATGCATGTCTCAAATGTCATCAAAAGTGCTAGCAAACAACTAAATGTGCTGAAACGGTTTGCTAAAAGCCTGGACCAAGCCACCAGATTGTTGATATATAAATCTTTTATATTGTCAAATTTTAGATATTGCCCAGCTGTGTGGCACTTCTGTGGTACCACAAATACGAAGAAATTAGAAAAAGTGCAATATAGAGCCCTGAAATTTGTTTTTCAGGATTTTACTTCCTCTTACGATGATCTTCTTTTAAAAGCAAATTTACCTAGTTTGGAGCTATCCAGACTTCGAAATATTGCCACTGAAGTTTTTAAATGTGTAAATAAACTAAATCCTCAGTACATCAATGATATGATCAGCATACGTCCGAGTCATTATAATATACGAAACAGCAACAAAGCTGTTAGACAGCATAGTCGAACAGTAAATGCTGGTCTCCATTCTTTTACTGATTTCGGGTCCAAAGTCTGGATCGAATTGCCAGAAAATAGGAGGACGACAGTGGATATAAATGTCTTTCGCAGACTAATTAAATCATGGAATGGTTTTACGTGCAGCTGTAACTTCTGCAAATCTTAGGCCTTCCAATTTTATGTCGATATGTTTTAACTGTGATCATATTATCAATATGCAATGTCCAGTTTTATGTCGATATGTTTTAACCGTGATCATATTATCAATGTGCAATATCCAGTTTTATGTCGATATGTTTTAACTGTGATCATATTATCAATATGAAATATCCAGTTTTATGTCGATATGTTTGTTTGGTTTTACGCGCAGTTGAAACTTCTGCAAATCTTAGGTATTCCAATTTTATGTCGATCTGTTCTAGCTGTGATAATATTATGTACAAATGCAATAGGTCATTTTAAGTGATTATTATTGTTATCTGTTGTTTTATTATAATGCTCAGATATATTAGCTCTTATGAGCTAGCGTTGTCTTATATTGTAATTCTGAGTTTAAATAAATCTTGTATCTTGTATCTTGACAGAACCAGGTGAGTACGGTAACCGATAAATTCAAATTTCATTTTCAGGTTTACAATCTTTCGTTTTTGAGGTGCGCGAGTGTGGTCGCGCACCACAGCGCGCCTGATTTTATTCTCAGGGCCGTGATAAATCGCGCACGCCGAGAACGGTACAAAAGAACAAAAATATCTGTTGTTGTTGTGAGTCAGACGATATGCCGTGGTGAACGGAGAACTCTTTTTTCGTTTGTGGTAGATTTAGTGGCCTGCAGTCAATCCAAAATGCTAACTTGAACTCTAGTCCGGAATCCGTATTTCTCGTGGTTTTGAATATACTGCTCTAAATAACAATTTACGTCAAAAACATTTCCTATCGTACACATACATGATTATCTATAATCTAAAACCAATTTGACTTCTTTTAATTAAATAAATTGTACCATATTACATTGATCGCATTAAACTTTATCAAAAATGTGTTTCGGTCCGTTTCCGAGTAAAAATTTGTAACGCACCCAGTTCAGCCGCCATTTTTGATTTTGAACTATATTGAATTACGTAAATGAACTTTAATTTGGACTGAAATTGGATGATCCTTCTATACAATTTGTTATGGCCACCGGTAAAGGAAATAGTGTACAATTGGCAACTTTTTTAACGTGGAATACAGGCGGGTTGATCGACTATGACACAGAAGATCGATGGTCGAGAGATGCTTTGTGTGCCAAACACGGAGACAGACTGTTAAAGGACAAGCCCTGGCTGAAAGATATTGACAGATACGTGAGTGGTACAAATTTTGTGTCCAAGTATACAGTTAGCAGACATTTCTCGTCTAAAGTAGCTATGCTACATGAATTTCACAAAAGACTTGAATACACTAAAACTATATATTTTATTAATCCTTGGATTGGAAGTAGCACAATGGAAAAACATAGATAGATTTATTGCTCAGTTTTGTCCATAGGACTAAAATGCATATACATTAAGACATACATTAAAACAAATATAACATGAGTACATTAAGACAAAACAATTAAGACACTAAAACAATAGGACATTAAAAGAAACATCATACAAGAAACATAAAAACAATATGAAACCATCACAGACAATATCACAGACAATATAAACAAAGACAACAAAATACATTTGAATACATCACTGATGATTTAGCGTTCTCGTGGATGCCTTGGGTTATACTTGTGATGTCATACATGGGCTAAGACTGCTGTACATTAAAACATATATAAGAATATCTGGCTACTTCTTTAGTTATCACAGGATTTCTACCAGACAGCAGGAACAGGAATAACTCGTGATCTGTAGGCCTGCTTAAAAGACAATCTATATAGGGGTTTACAGTAGACATTAGTGCACCCCTTTCTCCGTTGAATTTGTGACAGTTTAACAGGAAGTGTTCTTCGCTGTCAATTACCTGACATTCTTTACACAGTCTTGCTCCAACTGAATCTTTTAAGTATCTTCCACGTTCAATGTTTAACCTGTGTGCACTAATGCGCAATTGAACCATGGCAGCACGGTGTTTCTTGTTAGGGATGGTGAGTATGTTCATTTCCGCTGTATAACTATTTTTAATTTGTTTGTATACTTCCAGTTTGCTAGAGTTATCTAGCTCCCTTTGCCAAATCTCAATGAAGATTTTCTTTAGCTGTTCTTTAGCAAAGACTAGAGATTTCTTTTGATTTCGACATCCCATGTTTTCCCAGATATGGGATAGGTTTAGCTGGTCGAGTAAAGTTTTTATAAATTTGACCCAGTTATTCGAGTCATATTTTTGGTTTTCATCTGTTTGTTCCAGAAATGCTTTATACAGTAGTGATGACTCAGATCCAAAAATGTGCAACAAAAAGTTAATAGAGCCAGCAAGTGCAGAAATGTATACTGGGAATCTCCCAAGTTCACCAAGTGCTCCCATGTTTACAGCTTTAGAGTGAACGCCAAGAATATTTTTGCAGAATTTTCGGTGTACGAGCTCAATATCTTTACTAGATAACAGAAGCTTATTAAGACACAATGACTCCTTCGTATAACCGATCCATACTTCTGAGCCATAACATAAGATAGGTTGAATCATTGAGTCGAAGATATTGCAGGCTATATCTGGTCTGATAAAATTTAAGTTTACAGAATGCCTAATTCCAAATAAAGCCTTATTGCCTCTGTATGCCAAGTTGAACTTCCCATTGCTGTGCATGACAAGTCCCAGATATTTATAAGAATTTACATTTTCTAAGGGCTCATTTCCGAACAACATTTTGACATTGCTTTTGACATTTTGCCCGAATACCATTACTTTTGATTTGTCAATATTTACTGCAAGACCCCATTTTTGGGTGTACAGCCATAAATTTTTGGGTGTACAGACATAAATGTCGTCTGGTTCAGTTGCATACCGGGGGAACACAAGTCACTCAAGGGCAAATAACTCTCGCCGCTACTTTCTGGAAAAAAGGAAAAAGATGACCCCATCTAAGAAAATTAACTTAAGAATTCATTTGAAATAATTTTTTAAACCTACACATCATCATAAGTGTACAACTCGGTGATTAAGAATGAAAGAAACTAAATTTGAATAAGGGCATTTAGTTCATTGAAGCGAATGCACTTAAAGCGATATACAAAAGCGTATTTTCTGTCAGAACATTCCCGCCGTTTAATGACATGAGCTGAACAGGGTATTTGCGCATGCGCAAGACGACCTTTTCTTTGTCTGGGAAGCACTGATAGTGAAAGTACACAGCTTCAAAATAACACTTGTCGGCCAATTTTAATCCCAGAAACAGGCCATAATGCTCACAAAGATAACAAATATGCGACTGATCGATGTTCAGGGGTTATTCTAGCCCAAAATTGTTCATAAACTCAATTTCAAAATTTTGAAAACTCAATTTTTTTTCGCGCCTATGGCGCGCAAAGAAATCTACAATACTCAATATTTTTGCCTTTTTCATCAAAAAAATGATGAAACTCAATTTTTCCAACTTTTTCATCGCACCAATTACAGAACTGAGGTTGGTCATATGTTTGATCATATGTTTACGAAACTTCTTCAGAAACCATAGGTTGTTTAGCATGACCTCATGCTAATTAAAACATACATGCTAGATGCTATAATTATTAATTATTGAAGCTAAATTTTTTACCATTAACAGAGAAGACTGTGATCGAATATACAACCTGGCAACATTCCTATTGTACAGATTTATACACTCTGAAATCTCTCATAAATATCGCCAGAAAAAAATATTTATGAAATAATTATTCTTTAAAGAGACATTTTAAGTTTGCTTTATTTTAATTGAAACATTATGTAAATAATTATGGTAGACAGTAAAACTCAAATGCACACACATTGTGTAAACAGAAATCAAGGGAAAAAACTCTTACTTGTGATCAATATTAAAGATAACTGCAGAATTTATTACCCGAATTTTCAACATCAGGAGTCCCCTCTTATTGAAATCTTCTTTATTTCTTTTACACTGATTGAAGATATGGATTCTCTGTCCACGGCGACGAATTTTGTATGTCCGTCGTCCTCAAGCTACGAGTATAATATTGGTCGACAGTCTGTGTTGTTGTTGTTGTCGGGAGTGAAGACGTGAAGCGCTCGACCACTTCGCTCAAAAGCGTTTCATCAGATAAATGGATGGTTAAATGAATTGGTTGATGAGTAAACAACTGATCCATAAACTGAAACCACGATGGCTTTGGTACGCGACCGTCAAAAGTGCCGGAGTTAAAAATTTACTGCCACGTGCTTGACACGAGGGAATCCTCGCTAGAAAAGGACTGTGCCTCGTTTTGAACTACGGCTTTCCCCAAGAATGTGAACCAAGATGGCGGCTCTTCAGTCGCCTTCGCGCTGACTCGCGCTGTGAAGGTTCATTCGTTTTACTTAGATTTGCTTACTTATTTCTTTTACGAACAATAACTACTGATAATTAAAATACATGCGGCATTATTTATTTCCAAAATATTGATGCGGGCGGGTCATGCGAAACAACCTATCAACTGACAACTGGTATGTTGTGGGAAAACTCTTCTTTTTTTTTCGTGCGCTTCGCGCACAAACGGCAAAAATTGCAAAACTCAATTTTTTTAATCAAAACTCAATTTGAAATTTTTCTGCAAAACTCAATATATATTGTTTTTCATCGTGGTAACCACGATGAAAAAACGGCTAGAAAAACCCCTGATGTTACAGATGCGTATTATACTTTTAGGTTGCATTTGATTATACTTACCGTCAATATTTCAACCTCGCCGCCTGGTCCATGTGTCTTCAGTCTCTAAACTGCGAAATACGCGCAATTTAAGATACCGTTCTCATAACCGTCGCACCTTTACGGCACCTCTCATTTGATTTAATATGGTAAATCTACGTAAAAGAAGAGCACTGTGTCCCGGGTTGATGGGGGTCATTGTTGTCTGTATCGCCTGTATCGGGTAGGCTAGCACATGTGAGACTGGAAGGCCTCTCTCCAGACATGATTTAAAATATATGCAAATAGTGAATTATTCTTTAGAATTTAGAATTACATGTATTCCATAATCTCTGATCTTGTCAGAATATATTCTTTAATACCGGTATGTAGCTTGCCTTCTGCATAATTTGGCCTCGTGTAGTGAAAGTAAAATGTATGTGACACATGTGTAATGTTAATTTCAAATGATCCCTAGTCGGCTCCAGGAACTATTCCATGTTTCACTGGTACAGCAGTGCCATTACAGCTCCTGCATCCGTTAACATCACTGGGTAAACCGATATTGATGATTATTTTTTTTTTTCATTTTCTTAATCTTTCTGGGTTAATTTTTTATTGAAAAGAAAGTTGAAATTTACCAGTGTGGAATAGGCCCATGGTCATGTATAAAGTTTTGAGCAGTTTGTAAAGCAGGCTAGGATTCCAGGAACACAACACAGCTTATAAACACTGCTGACAGAGTATTGTTGGTATTCATTTCCTATACTGTTGACATTGGCCGTCACATACAGTTGCCATTGATGATTGGAGATCATGTCAGATGATCACTTTCAGGTTTGCCATGTTTAAATATGTGGTAGATTATCTGCACAACATACATGAATTTCTTCAACGTATATTCCTTTTTTCATTCCGTATTTTAGGAATGTGGTGGAGAAATGAAGAGGTGGAACATCCGTGGAGGGTTTTTCAGCCAGGTATTACTGACAGACTGATGCTACAAGCATGGCAAGTAACATTTATATAAAATTCAAAACCTGCTGACCATGTACCGGTATGAAAATCAAAATAGTCAGCCATGGATCTGCCATATAGCTTCTTTTTTGATAGTTTGCTTACACGTATACATGTACATGTAACCTTTATGCATTTTAGGTAGGCCTAGTTCATATCATAGAAAATCGGATCCGTCCAGTCCGAGTTCAGTAATAGTATATGTATGTTCACATTTTGAATATGATCAAAATTTTACTACAGCAGCCATAATATCTGTATAGTTATCAGTGACTTGAATTATCACATCATGACTAATGTACATAACATTTGCCTGTATTGGACATCTCTATTTTTACATCTTTAATAGAAAAGAAAACACTAGCAGAAATCTTATGGAGTTATGCCCCTTTCAGATGTAGTAATCTTCGATTTTTTTAGTTGTAGCTGAATGTACAAGTTATATCTGCAGATCAGTCTTCGGTACAGCTTATTCGTCTTGGTTCTTATTTCACAGAGTGCTAAGTCAGACATAAATCGAAAGTGGCGCCCCTCGGCCCATACTTTACAGAGTTATGCCCCTTTACAGATATATTAATTTCTATTTCTGTCCTATGTCCCAAAATGTAATCAACTATATCTGCAGAACTGTGTTTGATATAGCTGTTATATTTTGGAAACTTATTTATATTTCTGTATTCTACAAGCCAACAAAGGATTACTCGCCTCGGCTTATGGAGTTATGCCCCTTTCAGATGTAATAATCTCCGATTTTGCTATATGTAGTTGAATGTACAAGTTATATCTGCAGATCCGTGTTCGGTACAGCTTATTTGTCTCGATTCTTATTTTACAGAGTGCTAAGTCAGACGTCTGTCGAAAGTGGCATCGACCCATATTTTACAAAGTCATGCCCCTTTACAGATATATAATTTTTCTATTTCTGTCCTATATGCCTGAATGTAACCAACTACCGGTATATCTTAATCATCCCACATAGAACTGTCTCTTCCCCAATTCACACTACACATGGGTCTCAATGACTTGGGGAAAGCCAAGGGGTTTTGATTAGATCAATCTCATGTTAGATCGAGGAGCAATCCCGTGCATCGTTTGTTCAGACTGGAGTTTGGATGGTAGCCCTATATTATCTATATACGTAAGTCTTCTAATAATTCAATCACAGGAAGTCGAACGTGAGATTGAGAATAACGGTCAAGGTCATTTGACCTGGAATTCTCCCCGCTGGGGTCACTTGCTAATAACGCCCCGCGAACAAAGGCTTCCTCTCAAAAAACTGGATAACGGAGATCACACTTCCCCACCGTGCACAAACTGACAATGGACGCCATTTTTCAACATGGACTAATTAGGTAATCGGCTCTATCCGACAATAAAACAACCCCTCCCAACTCTCTGTCTATTGTTTTTATCGAGTTCAGCAATGAGTTTGATTGCCGTGAAGAGCTCATCCGTCTGCAATCAATCTACAAACATCAACGGTCGTTTGAATTCCTTGTCTCTACCGCCATGATATTCATACGGGTCACGTGACCAGCAGGCTACGAAATGGCCGCGACAAAAACAGAGCGTTGATGTTTGTAGATTGATTGCAGACAGACGAGCTTGCATGGAATCTGGCCAGTGGCTCATAGTTGTGCATCGTAGAGTTTTTTCCGAGTTCCGGTATCATTTTCAAGAGTTATGGCCCTTTTTCTGAAATCCCTGTGAATGGGACTTGTCCGGGCTGGGTCTTGGTTAATATTGTATGAACAAGTATGAAATTTGCATGTCAGTGCCCGACAGTTGTGCACCGTAAAGTTTCTCCCCGTTCCGCCTATATTTTCAAGAGTTATGGCCCTTTGTTCCTGAAATCTCCGTGAATTGGGACTTGTCCGGGCTGGATCTTGGTTAATATTGTATGGACAATTATGAAATTTGCAGTGTATGTGGTCAGTGCCCTGTAGTTGTGCAATGTGAAGTTTCTTCGCGTTTCGCATATATTTTCAAGAGTTATGGCCCTTTGTTCATCAAGTCTTTGTGAATTGGGACTTGTCCAGGCTGGATCTCGGTTAATATTGTATGGACAAGTATGGAATTTGCAGGATATGTGGTGAGTGCCCTGTAGTCATTTTTGAAGGACAAATTTTACAGGGCACGCAATATCAGTATCTTGTCATTTGCAGAGCTTTATTAGAAGCCTAGGCCTGACAGCCAGAATATGATGTCAACTTTCCCATCCACTGCCTCATGAATTACCAGTATTGCATAGCCTGGCCTTATAGACCATTTCGATTTAGTTTTCACTCTGACTAACCTTAATAAAACTTTTGATTTTTACAGAATGTTGTTGAGAAGTACAGAATAAGACGAGCAAGTAACATTCCCCTTGGCATGCTTGGTGATCCTGACATCTGTTTACCCTGATAGACCAATAAGCGAAGAGAGGTGCTATAAAGATATTATCCTGCAGGTGCCAGTTGCTCCAAGTGAAGTGAAAATGATTACTTGGGACTTCAGTGAACACGGGAAAATATTACTAAGTGAAAGGACCACTAGAGATATCAATCTCGAATCCAGTCATCCAGTCCTGTTCTCCCTACAGACTCTGGTTGCACGGTCAGCATTACAGCTTCCTATTGGATAATGCACGAACGCATAGAACAAGGAACATAACGTAGACATATCTGTGGAGATCATGCATGTGACCCGACGTCACACAGGTGACGCGTTTGAGACGTGACATCGTCTGTTTGTATTGTTGCGATTAATTTTCAATTATGACGTTATGTCGGTGTTGTTGTTGTTTGACATTTCGCAAAGGATCACCGGACCAAGAATCTTGGCAAATCGAACGACCGTGTTAACAGGAGACAGATGAAGTTTGTTCTTGATATGTCCTACATGTAAACTGTGGCAACAAAGCTTAAGGTACCACTGTTTCATGTTACACACATGTTGCGTTTGATGGACTGAATATTACACTTGTTCATGGACTGTTTTATTACCCCTCGGCCAAAATGGGTATTGTCGTCTTGTATGTCCGTCTGTCCGTACGTGAGCGAGATAGCCGGAGAACGGTTCCACTGAAGAATTCCAAATTTGGTATGCTTATTTACCTAGTCAAGGACCAGAAGCCTATCTAATTGGGACCTGATTGGGTGAAAACCTTGGCAGCCATCTTTAATTTTATGTGAAATGGATAATGATCCATAACTCGGAAACCATTCAACTGTTCAATACGAAAGTTGGTATACATCATCGATACATCAAGCAACTTTAAATGAATTACCAAACCGGCTTTTCTGATTAGCTGAAAATCCTGGAGGCCATCTTTAATTTATGCGAAATCGATAATGATACATATCTCTGTTACCATTCAGTTGTTTTATATGAAAGTTGGTATACATCATCGATACATCCAGATACTTTGAATCGGGACCTGATTGATCGGAAACCTAGGCGGCCATCTTTAATTTATGCAAAAACTTTAATGATATATATCTCTGATCTAATTTAAGTGTTCTATAACAAACTTGGTATACAGCATCAATGTATCAACTGACTTGCAATGAATAACAACGTCAGTTCCTCTGAGTGGGGGGAAGGATGGGCGGCCATCTTTAATTTATGCAAAATCAATAATGATCTCGTTCTCTGGTGTTCAAGTGCTCGATGTAAAATTTGGTATACGTCATCGATGCATCAAGAGACGACAAATGACAGTTCTGGTTTCTCTGATTAGGCGGAAACCTTGGTGGCCATCTTTAATTTATGCAAAATCTTTAATGATGTATATCTCTGATACCATTTCAGTGTTCTATACGAAACGTGGTGCACAGCATCAATGTATCAAGAGACTTTCAATGAATAACCACATCAGTTCCTCTGAGTGGCGGGAAGGATGGGCGGCCACCTTTAATTTATGCGAAATCATTAATGATCTCTATCTCTGATACTGTTCAAATGCACGATGTAAAATTTGGTATACATCATTGATCATATTGATGCATCAAGGAATTGTAATGATGTAATGAATACCGGTTTCTCTGATTGGACGGAAATCTTGGGGGTCATTTCGAATTGGAAAACTTTTGATAATCTGTATATTTGTGACTTGACTGCTTGGTGTTCCTGACATCTTGGTTCAAATTGAATACATTATGAATGTATGGGTTTTTTTGATGCGCAGCTTCGTATTAAAGGTGAAATGCAAAGGTATTAAAAGTAAGAAAAAAGCATTTCCCTTTCCTTTTTATGATGATAATAAATTATACAACCATCAATGAACGAAATCTGGTGATAAGTTTTATTTTTTAAAGAGAAATAAAACACGTGTATGATAAGCGGCTTTAAAACATGGCATCGCTTATCTCCCCTTGACTCGGAGCTTTTCCATCAGAAAAAAATGGCGGCTAACATGAATGTAGACAACGACAGTGATGCAGAGGAATTTTCTTACACTTCTTCCTCTTCTGATGACGAGGAATTAAGAAGAATTCACGGCAATGGTTAATGCAGGGGTGCCCCTGCCTTACCAACACGAACCTATTGTGAACAAAACAAAGAACCATCAGACAACGATAGAATCAGTGACACTGCAGGTGCCGTGGGCGACAGTCATACCGAGAGAATCGGAAATATAGATTGGTATATTTCGACTTTTTCTTTTACCCCCCATAGCGAATGATCACCAACCTGTGATATGTTTCAGTGAACGTGAATGACACAAGTAAAGGCTTCGTGAGCAATAGCCTAGCTTATCTATGTGAGGTATTTCCATACAATGCAGCTACATCATGTTGTGCCGACTGTGCTGGTTCCACTGCTACGTCACGTATCGCAGCGCCCCCAGGGGGAGGTAATCATGTACGGATCGAAATTTCGTAAATAATACAGCTTTACATTTTTTAGTTTTTAACTTCATTAGGCTTAAGCAAATGTTTTAAAACTGAAATGAAGTTAATATACACATTATTTCTCCAATCTTACTGCAAATATCAAATGATGTAGACGAACCTTTGCATTTCACCTTGAAAGTATTTAGTTTAATGTGTTTACATTAGAGTAGAATGGCGCCAGAATCATCCATTGTTAACTTGTTGGTTTGACATCTTATTCTCCAATGCACTGATATTTCAGGATCAAAGAACTGTATACCAATCTGAATGTAAATAAATATTGAACATTTTACCACTGACTTTTCTTTTGTATAAACTAACATTTCCGCTTATTTTCCGCACCGCTCTATTCAGGTATTTCATGTTTCCAGCCTGTTTCCGTTCTGTTTCTATTGCGGAAACCAACAGAGTGTTACAGTTTCCAACCAGTTTCAATCCTGTTTCCGGCCCACTTTCGACATGATTTCCGCTGCGGAATCTTGGCGGAAACAGCTTGGGAACTGTAACTATTCCGCACCTCCAGAATCCTGGGTTCCGCTCGGTTTCCGCTTGGCATGCTCCATGGTTTCCGCCCAGTTTCTGTCCAGTTTACAATTTGGAAACTTAGTCGGAAACTAGGCGGACACGGTCTGCTTCCAACCTGTTTCCGCTTATTTTCCGCACAGCTCTATTTGGATATTTCATATTTCCAGCCCGTTTCCAGTGCGGAAACCAGTGTTACAGTTTCCAACCGGTTTCAATCCTGTTTCCGGCCCAGATTCCACATAATTTCCGCTACGGAATCTTGGCGGAAACAGCTTGGAAACTGTAACACGTCCACTATTCCGCACCTCCAGAATCCTGGGTTCCACTCAGTTTCCGCTTGGGGTGCTCCATGGTTTCCGCCCAGTTTCTGTCCAGTTTACAATTTGGAAACTTAGTCGGAAACTAGGCGGAAACTGGTTGGAAATCTTTTAAGCACGGTCTGTTTCCAACCTGTTTCCGCTCAGTTTCTGCTTGGCATGCTCCATGGTTTCCGTGCAGTTTCCGCCCAGTTTCTGTCCAGTTTACAATTTGGAAACTTAGTCGGAAACTAGGCGGAAACTGGTTGGAAACCTTTTAAGCACGGTCTGTTTCCAACCCGTTTCCGCTTATTTTCCGCACAGCTCTATTTGGATATTACATATTTCCAGCCTGTTTCCGCACTGTTTCCAGTGCGGAAACCAGCAGAGTGTTACAGTTTCCAACCGGTTTCAATCCTGTTTCCGGCCCAGATTCCGCATAATTTCCGCTGCGGAATCTTGGCGGAAACAGCTTGGAAACTGTAACACGTCCATTATTCCGCACCTCCGGAATCCTGGGTTCCGTTCAGTTTCCGCTTGGCATGCTCCATGGTTTCCGCCCAGTTTCTGTCTTGTTTCTGTCCAGTTTACAATTTGGAAACTTAGTCGGAAAGTAGGCGGAAACTGGTTGGAAACCTTTTAAGGACGGCCTGTTTCCAACCTGTTTCCGCTTATTTTCCGCACAGCTGTATTTGGATTTTTCATATTTCCAGCCAGTTTCCGCGCTGTTTCCAGTGCGGAAACCAGCAGAGTGTTACAGTTTCCAACCGGTTTCAATCCTGTTTCCGGCCCAGATTCCGCATAATTTTCGCTGCGGAATCTTGGCGGAAACAGCTTGGAAAGTGTAACACGTTCACTATTCCGCACCTCCGGAATCCTGGGTTCCGCTCAGTTTCCGCTTGGGGTGCTCCATGGTTTCCGTGCAGTTTCCATCTTGTATCTGTCCAGTTTACAATTTGGAAACTATGCGGAAACTGAGCGGAAACTGGATGGAAACTGGCACATTTCACCCAGTGCATATCATTGGAGTGAATCCCTGTATTGTTGTGTGGTGGTTGGTACCCTGTTTGCCAATCATCCATTGCGAACCTTGGATTGGTGAATGCAGAACTCGTTTGATATGTAGGTGCAGGACCTGGATACCTTCGAACATCATTGATGCCACTTCCTGCTGAACCAACTGTACTTGTGTAATGTGGATTCATTGGTGGTCTGTTCATTGGGTGGTATGTGGAACCTAAACCAGGTCCCCAAAATCCTGTAGAACTGAGTATACTACCAGGAATACTGCTCACGGGAACAGTACTTTCTGACCTTGAGAAAGTTGCTGTCCTGGCAGTAGCTGTTTGCGGAGCACTAGTTGCTGTTGCGGAGATTACACTCTGTCGTTTGAGTAAAAGATTAATCTCTCTTTTCCTGCCATCAACTGCGCTACTGAGATCGTCTATCTCATCATGTTCACCCTGTACCTGATCAGGCCCCAGAAGAACTTGCAGTTCAGATAACATATCATACACACTGTTGAGCATTGGGCCAAGTTCATCTCTATCCAGCTGCAAGGAATGTATATCAGGCTCCAGATTTGCCAGATTATCATCTATCTGATCCAACAGTGTTCTAACTCGCTTCACATTCCGCTTTATCGCTGCGCGAATAGGTGTAGCCTTTGTGCTGTTAGTCAACTGCAGATCATATTCCTTCGCATCTATGAATCGTGCCCTAGCCTCCTCATATGTTTTGGAAACGGATTCCCTGTACTGCTCGATTGTCTCCCCATTGACTGTACGGTCCTGAGCCATATCTTCCGAGGACACACATAACTCATATTCCTCGTCAACACTGACGAAGTCACTGTATGCTTTCTCGAGTTCAGTCATAAGAGTTCTGAGTATTTCCATATCAGAACCTCTGTGAGCCGAAGAAATCAACCGCCTGGCTGAAAGCGTCACAGTTTGCTTAGCCTTGCTACGGTTCTGTTTCTGTGTCTCTACGTTAGCCATGGTGTTATGTATCATTCAGAATCTGTCTTCGAATAGCTGCTTCTAGTCACGGCTGGCACAACTACTTTCAACTACTCCTTCACAGTTTGCTGAATATCTTAACACAGGTTGTAGTCGACACAAATCACTTGGCTTGGTTAACCCATTGGTTGAAAGTTTTACTGTATCGGAATTACTGGGGGACTCTTGCACTCATTAGGGTTAATTTCACTAGACCAACGCAAGTCTGTTAAAAGTCATGTATTTATTCGACTACACTTCTGTGACCATGCCACTGTGTTACAATCTGTCAAATTTGTATCGAGACTGTTCAAGACTTGGTAAAACTTTCCTCGCGAATGCAGTCCTCAGTGGTTACTTCTTACACGTGATCCGATCACCTGAAGAACAAACCAAATGACTTCTGGATTAGAGGAATATAAAGTTCACACGCGAAACTAATCACATTATTTACAATAATCAGTGAATGCAGAAAAATGTGCGGTCAATAGGACAACTAATCTCAGTATTTATAATGATCAGTGAATGCAGCGAAATTTAAGGTCAATGGAACTGTCCCAACATTCCAATACAATCAGGAGCAACAAACACAGTAGGTGTAAATTGACCATACCCAGATAATAGCCATTTAGCCCTGTCTCGGAGGGTATGGCCTCTCCACTTTAAACGCCCAAAAATGGGCCACAAAGATAGATAAATGTATTAGAAAGATATCTAGACCACTCTAAAAGTGGCGCAAATAAGATTTCTGGGTGATCGGGAGCAACAAACACAGTAGGTGTAAATTGACCATACCCAGATAATACCCATTTATCGCTGTCTTGCAGGGTATGGCATCTCCACTTTAAACGCCCAAACATGGGTCAGACAGGTAGATAAATGTATTAGAAAGATATTTCGCCCACTCTAAAAGTGGCGCAGATAAGATTTCTTGGTGATTGAGAGCAACAAACACAGTAGGTGTAAATTGACCATACCCAGATAATACTCATTTAGCGCTGTCTCGGCGGGTATGGCATCTCCACTTCAAACGTCCAAAAATGGCTCACAAAGATAGATAAATGTATAAGGAAGATACCTAGACCACTCAAAAAGTGGCGCAAATAAGATTTCTGGGTGATCGGGAGCAACAAACACAGTACGTGTAAATTGACCATACCCAGATAATACCCATTTAGCGCTGTCTCCGAGGGTATGGCATCTCCACTTCAAACGTCCAAAAATGGGTCACAAAGATAAATAAATGTATTAGGAAGATACCTAGACCACACAAAAAGTGGCGCAAATAAAATTTCTGGGTGATCGGGAGCAACAAACACAGTAGGTGTAAATTGACCGTACCCAGATAATAGCCATTTAGCCCTGTCTCGGAGGGTATGGCCTCTCCACTTTAAACGCCCAAAAATGGGCCACAAAGATAGATAAATGTATTAGGAAGATACCAAGACCACTCAAAAAGTGGCGCAAATAAGATTTCTGGGTGATCGGAAGCAACAAACACAGTACGTGTAAATTGACCATACCCAGATAATACCCATTTAGCGCTGTCTCGGAGGGTATGGCATCTCCACTTCAAACGTCCAAAAATGGGTCACAAAGATAGATAAATGTATTAGGAAGATACCTAGACCACACAAAAAGTGGCGCAGATAAGATTTCTGGGTGATCGGGAGCAACAAACACAGTAGGTGTAAATTGACCATACCCAGATAATAGCCATTTAGCCCTGTCTCGGAGGGTATGGCATCTCCACTTTAAACGCCCAAACATGGGTCAGACAGGTAGATAAATGTATTAGGAAGATATTTAGACCACTCTAAAAGTGGCGCAGATAAGATTTCTGGGTGATTGAGAGCAACAAACACAGTAGGTGTAAATTGACCATACCAAGATAATAACCATTTAGCGCTGTATCGGAGGGTATGGCATCTCCACTTCAAACGTCCAAAAATGGGTCACAAAGATAGATAAATGTATTAGGAAGATACCTAGACCACTCAAAAAGTGGCGCAAATAAGATTTCTGGGTGATCGGGAGCAACAAACACAGTACGTGTAAATTGACCATACCCAGGTAATACCCATTTAGCGCTGTCTCGGAGGGTATGGCATCTCCACTTTAAACGCCCAAACATGGGTCAGACAGGTAGATAAATGTATTAGGAAGATACCTAGACCACTCTAAAAGTGGCCCAAATAAGATTTCTGGGTAATCGGGAGCAACAAACACAGTAGGTGTAAATTGACCATACCCAAATAATAGCCATTTAGCCCTGTCTAGGAGGGTATGGCCTCTCCACTTTAAACGCCCAAAAATGGGCCACAAAGATTGATAAATGTATTAGAAAGATATCTAGACCACTCTAAAAGTGGCGCAAATAAGATTTCTGGGTGATCGGGAGCAACAAACACAGTAGGTGTAAATTGACCATACCCAGATAATAGCCATTTAGCCCTGTCTCGGAGGGTATGGCCTCTCCAATTTAAACGCCCAAACATGGGTCAGACAGGTAGATAAATGTATTAGGCAGATATTTAGACCACTCTAAAAGTGGCGCAGATAAGATTTCTGGGTGATTGAGAGCAACAAACACAGTAGGTGCAAATTGACCATACCCAGATAATACCCATTTAGCGCTGTCTCGGAGGGTATGGCATCTCCACTTCAAACGTCCAAAGATAGTGCCACGGCACTGTAGCGCTCATCTGGCTATAACTGAGAAAGTGGCTGCGAGAAATTTTTACTGAAGAACTGCAATAGATGAGTTTCTAACTTGCGTTGTCTCCCCTGAACAAAATGGCAACATAGTCGATTTCACAGGAGGTCAAGCTGTAAATTCATGATTGTAATTGGAGGTTATGGAATAAAGGCAATTATACCAAAATATAATGTGTGATTGTCAGTAAGCTGTATAAGCAATAACCAGAACCAATTTTTATTATGTGATTGCAGTCGTTCGTCCGTCTGTCCACTTCGTGTCCAAACAGTACATTGGACAGTTTTAACCTACGATTCCAATATTTTGTGGATATATGCACCAGGGGGAGACATGTCGAGTACGAAATATGTGCGACTGGGTTGTTACGATGGCAATGAGATGTAACAGGACATTTTTCCAATGAAAGTAATCTCTGGTGAGGTATGGCCTAACCAAGACATACCCCATCTGTCTGCGAAGATGTAAAAGATAGTGCCACGGCACTGTAGGTCATCTGTCTGTAACTGGAGAAAGTAGCTGTGAGAAATTTTACTAAAGAACTGCAATAGATGAGTTTCTAACTTGTGTTGTCCCCCTGAACACTATAAAATGATCCATGCAGTTATTTCCTGAGATTTTATGATAAAGTTTCATGGGAAATTCAAGATGCGGCAATATTGGATTTTCGAAATGAACCAAAAAAAGGTATCTTGCACAACAGGATCACAAGGGGAACCTGTGTATCAACATCCATGCAGTAATATCCTAAGAATTCACGATAACAAAATTTCATGGGGAAATCCAAGATGGCCACCTGGTGGCCATATTGAATTTTTCAATCAGACCATATATGGTATCCTGCAGATGCAGCTAGACCCCAAGGGCAACCTCTGTACCAAATTTGAGAAAGATCCATGCAGTAGTTCCTGAGAAATCACGATAACAATGTTTCATCTGGAAATCCAAGATGGCCGCCTGGTGGCCATATTGGATTTTTCAATCAGACTACAAATTGTATCTTGCGCAACTAGACCCCAAGGGGAACCTCTAGATGATCTGTACCAAATTTGAGAACGATCCATGCAGTAGTTCCTGAGAAATCGCGATAATGTTTCATCTGGAAATCCAAGATGGCCGCCTGGTGGTCATATTGGATTTTTCAATCAGACCGCAAATTGTATCTTGCGCAACTAGACCCCAAGGGGAACCTGCGTATCAAATTTGAGAAAGATCCATGCAGTTCTTCCTGATAAATCACGATAACGAAGTTTCATAGGGAAATCCAAGATGGCCGCCTGGTGGCCATATTGGATGTTCGTATCAGAGCAGAAAAGGTATCTTGCACAACTAGACCCCCAAGAGGAACCTGTGTACAAAATTTGAGAAAGATCCATGCAGTAGTTAACGAAAAATAATGATGACAAGATTTCACTGGCAAATTCAAGATGGCCGCCTTGTGGCCATATTGGATTTTTCAATCAGACCACAAATTGTATCTTGCACAACTAGACCCCAAGGGGAACCTATGTACCAAATTTGAGAAAGACCCATGCAGTACTTCCTGAGAAATCGAGATAACAATGTTTCATCTCGAAATCCAAGATGGCCGCCTGGTGGCCATATTGGATTTCTGAATCAGACCACAAAAGTATCTTGCACAACTAGACACTAAGGAGAAACTGTGTATCAAATTTGAGAAAGATCCATGCAGTACTTCCTCATAAATCACGATAACGAAGTTTCATAGGGAAATCCAAGATGGCTGCCTGGTGGCCATATTGGATGTTCGAATCAGAGCAGAAAAAGGTATCTTGCACAACTAGACCCCAAGGGGAACCTGTGTACCAAATTTGAGGAAGATCCACAAAGTAGTTCCTCAGAAATTGCAATAACAATGTTTCATGGGGAAATCCAAGATGGCCGCCTGGTGGCCATATTGGATTTGTGAATCAGACCACAACAGGTATCTTCACAACTAGACCCCAAGGGGAACCTGTGTACCAAATTTGAGAAAGATCTATGCAGTAGTTCCTGAGAAATTGCGATAACAATGTTTCAATGGCAAATTCAAGATGGCCGCCATGGCGGCCATATTTAAAATCGTATCGACACGGCATGAACAAATTCTGGTGTACTCATTGGGGGGGAACATGCATGCCAAGTTTCAGCTTAATCGGCCAAGCGGTTTCAGAGAAGAAGATGTTTACGCACAACGGACGACGCACAACGGACGACGGACGACGGACGACGCACGACGGACGACGGACGACGGACAGTCAGGCCATGACATAAGCCCATCGGGCCTTCGGCCCAGATGAGCTAAAAATGGGTCACAAAGATAGATAAATGTATTAGGAAGATACCTAGACCACTCAAAAAGTGGCGCAAATAAGATTTCTGGGTGATCGGGAGCAACAAACACAGTAGGTGTAAATTGGCCATACCCAGATAATACCCATTTAGTGCTGTCTCGGAGGGTATGGCATCTCCACTTCAAACGTCCAAAAATGGACCCAAAAGATGGATCAATGTATTAAGAAGATGCCTAGACCACTCTAAAAGTGGCGCAAATAGGATTTCTGGGTGATCGGGAGCAACAAACACAGTAGGTGTAAATTGACCATACCCAGATAACACTCATTTAGCGCTGTCTCGGAGGGTATGAGATCTCCACTTTAAACGCCCAAAAATTGATCACACAGGTAGATAAATGTATTAGAAAGGTATCTAGACTACTCTAAAAGTGGCGCAGATAAGATTTCTGTGTGATATGGAGCAACAAACACAGTAGGTGTAAATTGACCATACCCAGATAATACCCATTTAGCGCTATCTCGGAGGGTATGGCATCTCCACTTCAAACGCCCAAAAATGGATCACGAAGATAGATAAATGTATTAGGCAGATATTTAGACCACTCTAAAAGTGGCGCAGATAAGATTTCTGGGTCATCGGGAGCAACAAAAACAGTAGGTGTAAATTGACCATACCCAGATAATACCTATTTAGCGCTGTCTCGGAGGGTATGGCATCTCCACTTTAAACGCCCAAACATGGGTCAGACAGGTAGATAAATGTATTAGGAAGATATTTAGACCACTCTAAAAGTGGCCCAAATAAGATTTCTGGGTGATCGGGAGCAACAAACACAGTAGGTGTAAATTGACCATACCCAGATATACCCATTTAGCGCTGTCTTGGAGGGTATGGCATCTCCACTTTAAACGCCCAAACATGGGTCACAAAGATAGATAAATGTATTAGAAAGATATCTAGACCACTCTAAAAGTGGCGCAAATAAGATTTCTGGGTGATCGGGAGCAACAAACACAGCAGGTGTAAATTGACCATACCCAGATAATACCCATTTATCGCTGTCTCGAAGGGTATGGCATCTCCACTTTAAACGCCCAAACATGGGTCAGACAGGTAGATAAATGTATTAGGAAGATATTTAGACCACTCTAAAAGTGGCGCAGATAAGATTTCTGGGTGATTGAGAGCAACAAACACAGTAGGTGTAAATTGACCATACCAAGATAATAACCATTTAGCGCTGTATCGGAGGGTATGGCATCTCCACTTCAAACGTCCAAAAATGGGTCACAAAGATAGATAAATGTATTAGGAAGATACCTAGACCACTCAAAAAGTGGCGCAAATAAGATTTCTGGGTGATCGGGAGCAACAAACACAGTACGTGTAAATTGACCATACCCAGGTAATACCCATTTAGCGCTGTCTCGGAGGGTATGGCATCTCCACTTTAAACGCCCAAACATGGGTCAGACAGGTAGATAAATGTATTAGGAAGATACCTAGACCACTCTAAAAGTGGCCCAAATAAGATTTCTGGGTAATCGGGAGCAACAAACACAGTAGGTGTAAATTGACCATACCCAAATAATAGCCATTTAGCCCTGTCTAGGAGGGTATGGCCTCTCCACTTTAAACGCCCAAAAATGGGCCACAAAGATTGATAAATGTATTAGAAAGATATCTAGACCACTCTAAAAGTGGCGCAAATAAGATTTCTGGGTGATCGGGAGCAACAAACACAGTAGGTGTAAATTGGCCATACCCAGATAATACCCATTTAGCGCTGTCTCGGAGGGTATGGCATCTCCACTTCAAACGTCCAAAAATGGACCCCAAAGATGGATCAATGTATTAAGAAGATGCCTAGACCACTCTAAAAGTGGCGCAAATAGGATTTCTGGGTGATCGGGAGCAACAAACACAGTAGGTGTAAATTGACCATACCCAGATAATACTCATTTAGCGCTGTCTCGGAGGGTATGAGATCTCCACTTTAAACGCCCAAAAATTGATCAGACAGGTAGATAAATGTATTAGAAAGGTATCTAGACTACTCTAAAAGTGGCGCAGATAAGATTTCTGTGTGATATGGAGCAACAAACACAGGAGGTGTAAATTGACCATACCCAGATAATACCCATTTAGCGCTGTCTCGGAGGGTATGGCATCTCCACTTCAAACGCCCAAAAATGGATCACGAAGATAGATAAATGTATTAGGCAGATATTTAGACCACTCTAAAAGTGGCGCAGATAAGATTTCTTGGTCATCGGGAGCAACAAAAACAATAGGTGTAAATTGCCCATACCCAGATAATACCTATTTAGCGCTGTCTCGGAGGGTATGGCATCTCCACTTTAAACGCCCAAACATGGGTCAGACAGGTAGATAAATGTATTAGGAAGATATTTAGACCACTCTAAAAGTGGCGCAGATAAGATTTCTGGGTGATTGTGAGCAACAAACACAGTAGGTGTAAATTGACCATACCCAGATAATACACATTTAGCGCTGTCTCGGAGGGTATGGCATCTCCACTTCAGACGCCCAAAAATGGGTCACAAAGATAGATAAATGTATTAGAAAGATATCTAGACCACTCTAAAAGTGGCGCAAATAAGATTTCTGGGTGATCGGGAGCAACAAACACAGTAGGTGTAAATTGACCATACCCAGATAATACCCATTTAGCGCTGTATCGGAGGGTATGGCATCTCCACTTTAAACGCCCAAACATGGGTCAGACAGGTAGATAAATGTATTAGGAAGATATTTAGACCACTGTAAAAGTGGCGCAGATAAGATTTCTGGGTGATTGAGAGCAACAAACACAGTAGGTGTAAATTGACCATACCCAGACAATACCCATTTAGCGCTGTCTCGGAGGGTATGGCATCTCCACTTCAAACGTCCAAAAATGGGTCACAAAGATAGATAAATGTATTAGAAAGATACCTAGACCACTCTAAAAGTGGCGCAAATAAGATTTCTGGATGATCGGGAGCAACAAACACAGTAGGTGTAAATTGACCATACCCAGATAATAGCCATTTAGCCCTGTCTCGGAGGGTATGGCATCTCCACTTTAAACGCCCAAACATGGGTCAGACAGGTAGATAAATGTATTAGGAAGATATTTAGACCACTCTAAAAGTGGCGCAGATAAGATTTCTGGGTGATTGAGAGCAACAAACACAGTAGGTGTAAATTGACCATACCCAGATAATACCCATTTAGCGCTAATCTCGGAGAGTTGTGGCATCCTCCACTTCAAACGCGTCAAAAATGGGTCCTGAAGATAGATAAATGTATTAGAAGATATCTAGACCACTCTAAAAGTGGCACAGATAAGATTGCTGGGTGATCGGGAGCAACAAACACAGTAGGTGTAAATTGACCATACCAGATAATACCCATTTAGCGCTGTCTCGGAGGGTATGGCATCTCCACTTTAAACGCCCAAACATGGGTCAGACAGGTAGATAAATGTATTAGGAAGATATTTAGACCACTCTAAAAGTGGCGCAGATAAGATTTCTGGGTGATTGAGAGCAACAAACACAGTAGGTGTAAATTGACCATACCAAGATAATACCCATTTAGCGCTGTATCGGAGGGTATGGCATCTCCACTTCAAACGTCCAAAAATGGGTCACAAATATAGATAAATGTATTAGGAAGATA
>JAVTVY010056224.1:0-29890 GCA_036873755.1 Hanleya hanleyi | reverse complement strand
AATTCCGGAATTCATCGCCAAGAATGAATCAACACGTCTGGGACCATGTGCTCAGAGACTATATCAGATCCCAGCACTTACAGACTTCGTGGGCCCACTGGAGAATGACAGACTCTTGTGTCCAGTGAGAGCTCTGCGATGCTACTTACAGAGAACAGACTCTACTAGAGGATCCAGACGTCTCCTATTTCTATCATTACATCCGGGAGCATCTGCGGACATTACGAAAAATACAGTTGCATCTTGGTTAAGGAAGACGATACACTGGACATACCAACTCGCCATCGATGCTCCTCCCCTATTGTCGAAGGCATCATCTCATGAGATTAGAGCTATTGCTACGTCCTGGCCACTCTGGAAAAACTTGTCACTGGACGAGATCGTTCAATCCTGTGCCTGGACTGTAAACTCTACCTTCGCAGACTTTTATCTTAGGGACATGTCTGTACAAACAGACAGGGTGACTACGTTAGGGCCGATAGCAGCAGCCCAACGTATAGTCCACTAGTTCCATCAGGAAAAGAGGGGGGGGCGCCGCTCAAGCAAGCAAGATCCCGACAATTCGGTAAGCATGAAAGACAGACCATGTCGGAGACGGAGGGACTTCAAGGCATCACGATGGCACCTGATTATCTAGCCAAGTATACGAGCAAAGGGTAGGAACAGAGTCCACCTCTCGCCGTATTACTTGTAATTCCTTGAACTCCCTACGCCTCTATACGATACGGGAATTATCTGGAT
This sequence comes from Hanleya hanleyi, assembly GCA_036873755.1. Lineage (NCBI taxonomy): Eukaryota > Metazoa > Mollusca > Polyplacophora > Lepidopleurida > Hanleyidae > Hanleya > Hanleya hanleyi. The sequence goes on along the minus strand of JAVTVY010056224.1, from coordinate 29,149 downwards.
ATTACTAAGCATACTAGATTTTAAAAATCAGAACAAGACGTGCTCCGCTCAACCCAAAAAGCAAGTCACAAGACCGGCTACCCAACCTCCTCTGTTGGGAGTCTGGCACTAGTGATAGCAGGTTGAGATTTGAGACACAAACATGAAACATTTAAAAACAATGTTGGTGTTTGTTATCAAATCAAACCTGCTATCAACGTTGATTTGCCCAACCCATCCTCCCCTCTTTGCACGGCCTTGACACAAAACAGGTCTTGCACAGCATGGGAAAAAGAGGAAGGGCATGCGCGGAGAGCACGCCACCTAGCGGACGATCGACGAGACGATCAAGGGAGATAATTTCTTTGCAGGAGATCTCCAAATGGAGGAATATTGGCACTAAAGTGATAGCAGGTTTGATTTGATAACAAACACCAACATTGTTTTTAAATGTTTCATATTTATAATATATCAATCACCTATCTATTTTTCATATTCACAATGTAGTGAAAACTACTGGAAGGATTTACTTGATACATGTACTTTAGAATAAAATTACCGTAATTCAGTTGATACATGTAGGTTAAACTTCAGTGTTTCATGAATAACCGACTTGTGTTCAGTATACATCACGAGTGTTCACTTCATTGTCTTTGTCCCTAAAGTTTGAGGTCTTAATACTACTACATGTATTTTAGAATTATGGTTGCCTTTTGCTTGGACGAATGATGCGCAACACAACAACATAGTCAGTTCTCGGTTCATCATTAAATATATCATGACAGTTCATCTGGTGATCCATAAATCAGAGATCATCAATGGTCTACGGCAAATCACTGGTGATCGTTAGCTTCACACCCCTGAACCAGCATGGGTTCCAGCCCTGCTGTTGAATGTGTGAATTAAAGTTTGAGAGTTTTCTTGCGGACGGGGCGGTGGTTCTCGCTGGGTACTCCGGCTTTGTCCATCTCTCAAACTGGTTGTCACCAGCATATGACTGAAATTACCTTGAGTGTGACATTAAACCAAATCCACCTCCCTCCATGAATCATTAAAATTGTTCAGCCCAAGCACAACCAGTCAACACTTCAGACCAAGACTCCTGAAGAAGACCAGCAGCAAGCAACTTCTGGCCGATCACTTCTCCATATAAATCTTTTAACAGAAAATATACATTGGAATTTCAAACTTTAAATTAATTGTAGTCAGCTATTTCACGAGTGCTCTTACCAGCCTGCATGGTAGGGGAGATTGGGGTACACTGGGACATTTTTCACCTTTTTGCAAAAATCTCTGTTATTATTGTCCTGTAGTGTAGCCTTGTATACTCTTGTTATAACTTATACTTAGTATGACATAGTCACACAAAAACTTCTGAAATATCTATTATACTTTTCTCCAGAATTCTGTTTTAAAAACGTAAAAGAATGTGTCCCAGTGTGCCCCACTGTGGGGTACTCTGGGACACCCAGTGGGATGCGATGGGACAATAATCAAAATACATTTTATAAGAAGTATATACGGATATGTTTCATAGGAGTTTAGAAGATTCAACAGCAGTGGTTAGGTTAGTTGCTATTTTAGGCCCCTGCTTCATGTAAAATACTTCCCAGGAGCCAAATTTGAGGAAAACAATATTTTGTGTGATTCTCATCCCAACGAAAGCATTTGACTTTGAAAGGTTTAGTAAAACTCATCAAATCTGATATAGGATTAGCAAATACTATCATCTGAGAAACAAAATAATGCACTTTGATGGCATTTTAGGATGAAAGGAAATTTCACCATTTGATTATTATTGTCCCAGTGTGCCCCAGCAAAAGTGTCCCACTCTGCCCCAGGTGCATGATATATACCTTTTTATGACAAAAAACTAATGCATACAGCTGAGATAGTAAATCGATATAATTAAATTGTACCTTTGTCCATCCTCTCTCAGTAGTAACAAAACAGCAATGAAGTACTGCTGAAAACTTCTCATAACGAAATATCATGCTCAGTCCTAAAAATTTACTTGGACTGCTCAAAAACAGTTTTTGTGTCCCTAATTTTTTACCAATGATAGGTTTTACTTGTAATCAATATAGAAGTTGTATGGGGGTGATAGCTTTCTGCTGATAGTAATGTTATGTGCCTCTTGTTCTTAACAAAAGAGCTAGAGGGCTTGTCCCACTGTGCCCCATGTCCCACTGTACCCCAATCTCCCCTACTGGTGTTAAAATAATTGGCTGTAGAGCTGTTATCAGCCTTTAAGACTGGTGGTTACATAGTTGGTTGTAGAGGGATTATCAGCCTGGAGACTGGTGTTTAAGCCTGGACACTGGTGTTTACATAGTTGGTTGTAGAGGGTTATCAGTTTGGAGACCGGTGTTAACATAGTTGGTTGTAAAGGGGTTATCAGCCTGGAGACTGATGTTCAAGCCTGGAGACTAGTGTTTACATAGTTGGTTGTAGAGGGGTTATCAGCCTGGAGATTGGTGTTTACATAGTTTGTTGTATAGCTGTTATCAGTATGGAAATTGGTGTTTACATAGTTGGTGGTAGAGAGGTTATCAGCCTGGGCACTGGTGTTTACATAGTTGGTTGTAGAGGGGTTATCAGCCTGGAGATTGGTGTTTACATAGTTTGTTGTATAGCTGTTATCAGTATGGAAATTGGTGTTTACATAGTTGGTGGTAGAGAGGTTATCAGCCTGGGCACTGGTGTTTACATAGTTGGTTGTAGAGGGGTTATCAGCCTGGAGACTGGTGTTTGCATAGTTTGTTGTATAGCTGTTATCAGCTTGGGAACTGGTTTTTACATAGTTGGCCGTAGAGGGGTTATCAGCCTGGGGACTGGTGTTCACATAGTTGGCTATAGAGCTATTATCAGCCTGGGACTGGTGTTCACACAGTTCGTTGTAGAGGGGTTATCAGCCTGGGGACTGGTGATAACATAGTTTGCTATAGAGCTATTATCAGCCTGGGGACTGGTGTTTACATAGTTTGTTGTCGAGGGGTTATCAGCCTGGGGACTGGTGATAACATAGTTGGCTATAGAGCTATTATCAGCCTGGGACTGGTGTTCACACAGTTCGTTGTAGAGGGGTTATCAGCCTGGGGACGGGTGGTAACATAGTTGAGTTGTAGAGGGGTTATCAATCTGGGGAACTGGTGTTTAACATAGCTGGCTATAGAGCTATTATCAGTCTGGAGACTGGTGTTCACGTAGTTGGTTGTAAAGGGTTTATCAGCCTAGAGACTGCATCAGTGCATGGTGTTCACATATTTGGTTGTAGTTGCGTTATCAGCCCCGGGACTGATGTTAACATTTAGAATTTGTAGTTCTGAGATCAGCCTGGCTTGAAATGAACTCTCGATCACAGTTGTGACTCTATAAATGGCTCTTGACAGATGTCTTAGAAATTATTCAATTATGTCAACATAGTTTCCATCTGTTTCACTGTCATGGGGGGAGTCCATGTTAATATAGTTCCCAACTTTCCCGCTGGTTTTTACTTGGGAATTAGAATCTGTGTTAACATAGTTCCCCTCAGAATCATTTCCAGCATTCGCTTTGGGATCCATGTAAGTGTAGTTGCTATCAGGAGCTCCAATATTCGTTTTGAAGTTGGTGTTAACATAGTTGGTTGTTGCTCCATCATCAGCCTGGAAACTGGTGTTAACATAGTTGGTTGTAGAGTCAGCCTGGGGATCGGTATTAACAAAGTTCGAATCTGATGACCTGAGATCGGCATACTCAGTGCTGTTTTTCCCCGTTTCTGCACTGGAGGAGAGATGCATGTAATCTTGGGTGGTGGATTCCTCCGTCCCTGGGCTTTGAGGTGTCTTAACTCGCCTCTTCCTGTAGGTGTGGCAAAATATAATGGAATCTGATGATAAGCGTAAACATTTGAGGAATGGATATTTTTGTTAGTTTTACCTATTCTGCAATTTTGCCCAAATGATATTGTCATCATCATGTATGTCCTTCCATCCATCCCTCCATCCATTCATCTCTGGTTTCTCGTTATCCCATATCTTGAGAATGACTATGCCTAGGAGTAGGAGCAACAGACTTACTTACTTACATCACACATGCATATGGTCACAGAGCAGAAGCCTATTACAAATACGTAAGATTGATTTTTTCCCAGGTCAAACTGTGTCAATTTATCATGAATTGATTGTTACTATCATATAAGAATGACTATGCCAGCAAACTTACTTCACCTATGTATATGGTCTTACAGCAGCCTGTCAAAAACAAAATTGGATTGACCAACTTTTTCCTGGGTCACTGGGTCAAATCTGTCCATCCCTCTTTTCCGCCGTATTACCACCATATTTCAAGTATGATAAGGCCTAGCCTTACTGAACTTACACTAGACACATATCAGGTCAAGGATTACATTTATAATTGTCATACCTAGGTTCATCCATCTTTAGTTTCTCATTACCCATCATATCTCAAGAATGAATATGCCTAGGTACACCAAACTTACATCACACATGCATGTGGTCACAAAACAGAAACAAAACGATCAAAATCAGTGAGATAGACTCAGTGATTTGGGTCACCTGATCAGATTATATCAATTTGTCACCATTATCAGAAAAATGAATGCCTGGGAGCATCAGACTGGCATAACACATATGCATGTAGTCATAGAACAGATGTCTATCGCAAACTGTGATTGACCTATATTATTGAGGGGTTTGTGGTTTTTAACTACTGTAACTCCTGCTTGAATGCCTAGGCTAACTCGATTAGTCAGATTGACCTATATTTTCTTATTCACTACCAGGTTGAACTTTCAATTTCGTCACCATTGCTTGTTGCTGTCAACTGCTTGTCCTTCAAGAAGGGCTCTATTTTAATAATGCCAAGGCTGAGGGGTTCTCAGTGCTTTGCATGGTTCATGTTTTACATTTTAACTCCAGCCATTCCATTCTTTTTGTGTGTGAGCAAATCCTTCATTCAAAGGACACGTTACATGTAAGATAGTCAAGATTTTCAGTTCTCACTTTTGGCATTTAAAGATGTAATCAGCCTCAAAATGGAAGGATTTTGTAAACTCTCCCCTATGGTTTTTTTCAGCAGGGAAGATTAACAAAGCATTATATGTATTATATTTGATGATGGTAGGATCGCTATATACAACGAATGCAAGAATATCTTGTCAGAGAGATTTGAAACTCTGCCCGCTTCGACAGGTTTTCTGTTTCGCCATTGAGTGTGTGTTGTACGTGGAGAGGAAAATGACGTCACTGCGTGACGTATGAGTGACGTGGCGACGCTCACGAATTTGAATGCTGCACAGCTGCAGCCATGGGATAACGTCATGGCTCGTGCCTACGGTTCGGTGATGTCGCATAGCATACGTTGGTAGAATGCACCATACGTGTATACGCTTGTTGACACAGCCGTGGAAAAATAAACGGCATGCCATGCTGTTTATTTTTAAAGATCAATTCTTTCTATTTTCTCGTGAACGGTAGAAACAAGTTTAGTTTTTTGTGGTCAAATGTGTCTCATTTTGTACCTATGGTAACATATGTCATTTTCGCTGAGTTTGAGATAAATCGATTTCAGCCCAGGTTTGAGGCTGATTACATCTTTAAGCTAGTGAACAGACAGTTGCGATATGTCCCTTATGTTGAAATATGTGGCGTGGTGGCTGAAACAGGACTGCTATTATATGACATGTGGCTGAAGTTGTCTTGGACAGGTGGGCAGGTATAATTATTTTGACCAGTATTGATTACTTACCTGTAGAGAATTACTATGAGTACTATAACCAGGATAAGTATCACCCCTCCGCACACACAACCAACTACTAGGGCCACTGAAAATGATATAGTTAAATGTATAAATCGATTTATGTATCTGGTTTGCGAGACCCCATCTGTAGAAATTTCCCATATATTTGAGGCCTTTGTGGTCATTTTAGGAGGAAACATTGCTTAATGCAATGTTAAACTATATTTCCAACTCTATTCTTGTAGGAGGACACTACTTTTGTTATTCATGTCTCGGTATGTTGACATATTGATTTCACTTAATCCACCTTGATAATTGTAGTAGTCCCGTGATGCTCGAAGGGCTATTGGAACTATAATAGTATTGGGGTCTGTCCATCCATGTGTCTCCGACTCACTCACTCACAGTGCATCCATCCGACTTCATTTCTGGACAATAACTTTTGAAAAATTGAACAGATTCTTTTCAAATGTGGTATGTGGGTTCCTTGCCTCAAAATCTCGCTTAGGATAATTTTTCACGGTAATTGGCCTATAGTTGGCGCCACCTGGTGGCCAAGATATAATTTCATTCTGGACAGTAACTTTTGAAAAACTGAAAGAATTCTTTTCAAATTTGGTACACCATGCCATGCAGAAACTGAACGTTATGGTTCCAAGCCAAATCAGTTGTTTCCACATTGTAGACTTCAACCGCTCGGGTTTTAATTTATTTATGAAAGGAGCCAGACCAGTAACCTGTGGAATATCTCAAAATTATTATATACTAGCGAGCTGAAACTGCGCCCTTATATAATTCAGGTTGCTTAAATGCAATGGTATGCAAAACTAATCCAAAGTTTAATGAAAAATGATAAGTATATATATACTTTTGTGAACGTGGTCACTTTTCAGTACAAAAGATCTTCTAATTTTAACATGAAAATTGAATTTTTTTATTGAGCCCATAACTTTAGCTGCGGGTGTCCCTGCCCCTGTTCTTGTCCCTGTCCGAAAAAGTTCTTAAAGTTTGATCCATCCTCAGCTAATCAACCTCAAGTGATACTGACCTACTATTAGGTATGAGATGCAGTGTAGGCCTACATTGCACACGCATGCCAAATCATAGACAATACATTCCTTTATAGTAATTACTGATACTTAGATGATATTATTTTCTATCAGAAGTAAAATATGAAATAACAGCGCAGTACTGAACTCCTGTTAGTTTTGAATTTCGTGTCACCTTAAATGAAGGACTCCATTTCCTTCAATTTTTCTATCCAATCATATGATTTACTCTAAAGCTTTTGCACGAACCATATTTGTGCCCACACATTTAACTTACTGCATCAATTAAAACTGCGTTTCTAAAGTTTAGGTACACAATGTGCACATGATCAATATCGTGAATTAAATTTCTGATCTTGTGGTTCCTCAGACTGACAGATGGTCTCATGTAGTTGTCAGTTTGGTTGTTTCATGTGCAGGGAGCTTTTCATGGTCTAAATATGTCAGAACACTTACCAGTAATCCTCGAGAGCATGGCCCCACTCTGGGGGCTCCGAGCTCCCCCCCCCCCCCATACCTCATAAACTAAACTTCGCCCGAACCCATACCCTTATATATTCCAGGAGCTTACACTATCCTTGGGAGTATGCCCTCAACCCTGAGTATCAAGCCCCACCCTCTATCTCCAAATCTAACCCTCACTCAACCCTCATGCATTGTGTTTGAGCTTATGTATCCAATATATCTTGGCAGAAAGTTGAAATCTGTGTATTGCGGTCTGCAATGTGGGCATAATTCTGCCACCGAATTACAACCCCAAAAGGGCTCGATTTTTCCGGCAGAGTTCCATGTTTTTTGTGGTATCTTTAGTACAAAATATAGACCACCTCCTATACATCCGACCATCGCCAGCCAGTAAAACTGGTCAGCCGGTGTTAGCAATTTGGATTACTTTCACATGTCTTGTGAGGTTATGGGCAATATTAATGGATACCGTATTCATTCATGGGAAATAAGTCGTTCGGTTACATAGCAGGACACACTGTACTTAAAGATATCATACGAACATGGAGAGCGATGCTTTTTCGAGCGAATTTTCGTTTTAATCGGTACAGATTATGATGCGTAATTATTCCTTATTCAATGCTCCTTGTATGTCACCCATACTTCAATGAATTTAATTTGTGTAAGTACTGATATTATTGAAAAAAGTCACACCATGCATCTATCCAGGCTATGGTGAACAGCATCAAGAAAAATGCATAGCATGCTCACGCTGTTCACCGTAGCCTGTATGCACACGGTGTGACTTTTTAATTATTATCAATGCTTGCGCCAATTAAATCCATCGAAGTTTGAGTGACAAACAAAGAGCATTGAATAGGAAATAATACACATGATAATATGACAGAATGCTATTCTATGGATAACAACTTCTTTATTGCTGTGGAGCTGACTTTTCGTTGGAGATACTTTCAACTTTTTCAAAGCTAATGGACTACATAGTACAGATGAGGGTATTTATACAAATGATTAACAAGCAAACAAGGTCACAAAATCATAATACAATAGGTGCTCCATGAGCTAGTGATGTCAGGTATATAAAGAATAATCAAACAGTGAGTGTGACTATTGTAATCTAACTAATCCTCTGAGCTGGGTATAGAAAATAAGTGATTGCAGATTAAATCTGCCAGGTGGCCCCATAGTTAAAGGGGACAAAAATATTAAATCTAATATGTGTGCTAAAAATATTAAATCTAATATACAATTGCTAAGGGATAAACATAGATAAATAGCATAACGTGTGCCTAAAGGATAATGGGAAGGATAAACGGTCATGGTGATAATATTCATCCAAGCTGATAAGGCTGTCATAGGCACTGGTTTGTCGGAGAAACCATGCCACCCCTCAACGTCTGCATCAAGGAACACAAGGCCTCCAGCAATAAAACAGATGGAAAATCAGCCATTTCTGACCACCTGATGGAACATCCAGGACACCAGATAAATTGGCAAAACATTCACAAACTTTCTAACCACCAGACTGACCAAACAAAGAGAAGACTACAGGAAGCCATTCACATCAAAAGACACAAGCCCACAATCAACCGAGACAGTGGACAGTTTGTACCAAGTGCCTATGACAGCCTTGTCAGCTTATCAGCAATAAAGAAGTTGTTATAGAATAGCCTTGTGTTATATGCCGACTTCTAAATGCCTATCAAAGAAATTATGATAATATGTATTGATAAGTAAATTAGCAATAACAGTTTGAAAACGAAACTTAGCTAGAAAACAGCATCGCTTCACGTGTTTGTACGATCTTTTTAAGTACAAGACGTTCTGATATGTAACCGAACGATTGAAATGACTATTATTTCCCATGAATGAATATCCATTAATATTGCCCATGACCTCTGAAGAAATGTGAGAGAAATCCAAACCTCAAACATCATCTCATGCACCAGTGTAGCGAAAATAACCTCATCGGCTGACCACTGTTTCACCGGCTGGCGACGGTCGGGTGTAGGGTTGACTGTTTGGAAAAGTTTGGAAATATTGACCATGTTGTATGACAACAAGGCCGGTAACAGCAAAAATTGACATCACCAACATGTTTTTATTTGTCCATAGTATAGGCCTACCTGGGAAAGGTTTTTGATCCTCATGGAATGTATCCAGTGTTGTATCCTGGACTGTATCCACGGTAGTATCCTGGACTGTATCCACTGTAGTATCCTGAGCTGTTGACCTCCCACTGCTTGTAGCTGTTGTAGTTTGTTCGACTGAACCAGTCATCTGTGTGAATTGTGTGGAACCACTTGCTTGCATGGATGTCTGTGTTGTTCCTTTTCTCTCTGTCTCTATAGGAATTACTGGTGGTAATGGATCCCCATGACAAAGGATTCTTACCTGTGATACATCTAACAAAATGGAGTAGAGAATATAGTACATTCACTGAATTTATGCTGGACATTTCGAGATGCGATGGCTTGCAAGAGCAAAATTTTGACACAAAGTGGTTACTACTAGTATTTGCTGCAGGCCTGACCTCCTACTGATCCATTCTTTTGCTGGCCCTTACAGACTTGAGGTGTAGTCTCAGCTCAGGTGTACCTTAGGTGTACACCTCATTTTCTTTTTCAAAGTAATACACCTCAAGTACACCTCATGGACTTTGAAAAAATATTTTTGTAATTTACCTACACCTCTAGTACACCTCTTGAACTTGGTGATATGTTATATACTACACCTCAAGAACATCTTATGAACTTTGCCAAAATATGCATGTACCTCAAGTACACCTCTGGGACTTTGTCAAAATATACGTGTAATCTATGTTTTATAAATTTATAGAAAATCCAAAGTGTCCCAAAACTGCTTCCTAAAGAGGAATATATTTGATTGATTCATGTGCTGAGAGAAATGCATTGATACATAAGGTCAACAATGGAAAGGATGTTACTGCCATGATGTCATATAAGGACGTCACACTGGAAATTTCTATTTATCAGTTGTGGTGATGCAACAGTTAAAGACCAGAGCAGTTCCATGTTGCTTTGGGATTTTTATGAAATCCATTATCATTATAGTAAACGGGCGTATATGTGCTTTTAAAATATTCCAGCATGCTGTCATTTGGGCTGTCTTTACTCAGAAAATCTGTTGGAAAATATATGTCAAGCATACCGGAAAATGGCATTTATATTTGTACACACTGGCTCTATTGTGCAACACGAGGGATTCTTTTTCTGGAATCACCCGGCTGTAGAGAGACATGTTCATGACCACCTCTACAACTACCTGTCTACCTATAATAGTCAATCAGGTTTCCGTGCTAAACATTCATGTCAAAGTGCACTGACTAAAATGACTGAATCTTGGTTATCCTCTATTGATGATGGCAATCTTCTAGGGTGTGTCAAACTGGATTTCAAAAAGGCATTTGACACTCTAAACCATGACATTGTTATGGACAAAATGAAAATATACCAACTTGATGATAAATCACTCCGCTGGATGAAGTCTTACTTATACAAAAGAACACAATTTGTTAGCAAAGAGAACCACAGGTCTGATCCTCTCCCAATCCAGGCTGGTGTTCCTCAGGGATCCATACTTGGGCCCCTGATATTTATTATATATGTGAATGACTTATTGCTTTGTGATATTTGGAGTACAATAGACCTGTATGCTGATGATAGTACTATTTATACACATGGTTCTGGTGTAACTGAACTTGAAAGAATCATGGGTCCGGATTTGGAGGTCATTGAGGAATGGTGTTTTCTAAACAAAATGTATCTTCACCCAACAAAGTCCACAATTATGCTCATTGGTACGAGACCTAAGCTTCAAAAGATTGACAAGATATCCATTTACAAATTAACAGGTCTGAACTGCAAAATGTGCAGTCCGATAAGATCCTATAGGACTAGTTATTGACCAAACACTAAGTTGGCAGAACCATGTTGATATGGTCTGTGACAAGATATCCACCAAACTTGGTATCCTCCATTTACCGACATCTTCTGAGAAGAGAAGCCAAAATTATATATTATAATGCATATATTCTCCCGCATATGGATTATTGTATGACAATCTGGGGAAATGCAACTGCGTCCCCAGGGGTTATTCTAGCCCAAAATTGTTCATAAACTCAATTTCAAAATTTTGAAAACTCAATATTTTTGCCTTTTTCATCAAAAAAATGATGAAACTCAATTTTTCCAACTTTTTCATCGCACCAATTACAGAACTGAGGTTAGTCATATGTTTGATCATATGTTTACGAAACTTCTTCAGAAACCATAGGTTGTTTAGCATGACCTCATGCTAATTAAAACATACATGCTAGATGCTATAATTATTAATTATTGAAGCTAAATTTTTTACCATTAACAGAGAAGACTGTGATCGAATATACAACCTGGCAACATTCCTATTGTACAGACTTATACACTCTGAAATCTCTCATAAATATCGCCAGAAAAAAATATTTATGAAATAATTATTCTTTAAAGAGACATTTTAAGTTTGCTTTATTTTAATTGAAACATTATGTAAATAATTATGGTAGACAGTAAAACTCAAATGCACACACATTGTGTAAACAGAAATCAAGGGAAAAAACTCTTACTTGTGATCAATATTAAAGATAACTGCAGAATTTATTACCCGAATTTTCAACATCAGGAGTCCCCTCTTATTGAAATCTTCTTTATTTCTTTTACACTGATTGAAGATATGGATTCTCTGTCCACGGCGACGAATTTTGTATGTCCGTCGTCCTCAAGCTACGAGTATAATATTGGTCGACAGTCTGTGTTGTTGTTGTTGTTGTCGGGAGTGAAGACGTGAAGCGCTCGACCACTTCGCTCAAAAGCGTTTCATCAGATAAATGGATGGTTAAATGAATTGGTTGATGAGTAAACAACTGATCCATAAACTGAAACCACGATGGCTTTGGTACGCGACCGTCAAAAGTGCCGGAGTTAAAAATTTACTGCCACGTGCTTGACACGAGGGAATCCTCGCTAGAAAAGGACTGTGCCTCGTTTTGAACTACGACTTTCCCCAAGAATGTGAACCAAGATGGCGGCTCTTCAGTCGCCTTCGCGCTGATTCGCGCTGTGAAGGTTCATTCGTTTTACTTAGATTTGCTTACTTATTTCTTTTACGAACAATAACTACTGATAATTAAAATACATGCGGCATTATTTATTTCCAAAATATTGATGCGGGCGGGTCATGCGAAACAACCTATCAACTGACAACTGGTATGTTGTGGGAAAACTCAAATTTTTTTTCGTGCGCTTCGCGCACAAACGGCAAAAATTGCAAAACTCAATTTTTTTAATCAAAACTCAATTTGAAATGTTTGTGTCCCAAATCTTCACCTGTTATCACTTAAATGCCAATATCCTCCATTTGGAGATCTCCTGCAAACAAAATTATCTCCCTTGATCGCTGTGTCGATCGTCCGCCAGGTGGCGTGCACTCCGCGCATGTCCATCACTCTTTTTCCTTGCAGTCTTGGTTACAAGACCTGTTTTTGAAGAGCTCCTGTAAACAGTAACTTTTGGTTGTTATAGACGCACCCTAGGGTTATTTTTTTGGTCTGTAAGTTCTAGTATGGCTAACGTAGTCACCCAAACTATCAAGAATAGTAAGAGATGTGAATCATGTCGTCAGTTTTGGCCCGTAAGGGACTCGCATGCTTTTTGTTTTAAATGCAGGGCACAGATTTGCTACAGACAATGTACCTGTGCCGAGTGTGTGAACTGGGACGACGCTACCTGGGTTAGCTACGCAACTGCTAGACGTACTCAACTATTGAGGGCTGCCGGTGACCAGAGGAAGGGACCTGCTGAAAAAGCAGAAGCAAATCAGGCCCTCATGTACGACTTATCGCTGAACGAAGACACAGCCTCAGCGACGACTTAAGCCCGGAGATACCCCCCAGCGGCATAGTCCTAAAGTCAACAATACCTTCGAAGAACAAAGGACAGACCGGGCAAGCCCAAGCCACAGCGACACGGTCTACTCCTACTACACCAGCTAGAGTGCTGACACGGACTCTACTAGACAGCCCCGTCACAGTCATGGATCAAAGCGACTCCTCGGATAACAATTCACGTTTATCCAAGTCCACAAAGAACTACCGTACCTCGGAGACGAAGCCCTACACGGGACACCGGGAATCGGACAAGCCAAGAGCCTACAGGGACCGGAGCCGTACCCCGGGAAAATACACCTCACGGACCCATCCAGACCGCCGTGACTCCGATACCAGAGCACAGCGGAAGGAAGCCACAGCCCGGAGCCATACCACGGCCGAGAGCCGTAACACGGACACACGGACCTATCCAGCACACCATGAAGCAACATCTGAGAAGTCACGGACTCAACCAGAACGGACTTATACAGATCACCGAGACTCCACATACAAGAAGTCACGGACTTATGAGGAACGGACTCAACCAGAACGCCGTGAGCCGGCCTCCACTTCAACCGGGACCCGTACAACGGAGCCACACCCCGGTACTACGGCAAGCAGATCTCGTAAACGAAGTCGCACACCGTTACAACACCGAGATTCCTACCCTGTACGTCATCATCGGGACAGGGACCGCCCTGTACGTCGGACCCCTTCACCCTTCCGGAGTCGGTACCATAGGAACCATACCCCGGAACCACCTTACACCAGACAAGGGAGAAGCCGTTCACCGGTTCCCCGTCGACAGCCACGCACGGAGCACCGGGATAAACCAGAGCAGCGGGATATACCCAAGGAACCTAGCTTGGTCAAGAAGCCCAGTCATCCCATTACCGTGGTACAGATCCCTTCACCGGAGACCCATGAGATGACACGACACCATTCTGCTAGTGACGCAGACTCGGATGCAGACCACGAGGATTACGCACGACGTTCCACTTCGCCATCCTCGTCTCATGCAGAGTCACCTCCCTCCCACCAGTCGGAGGTAGAAGACAAGAACAAGGACGGAATACCCTTTAGAGCCAGGATAGCGGCGGTACACACGCTGGTTCCAGAGATGCCCAAACCGACGGTCGGCGATGACAAACAGCTAACCGACCTCGTCCGGAAACGGAGAAAACTTACAGCGGCAACTCTCTATGGACTGAACAAGCCTTCTGAGGAGGAAGATGCGCCAACCTGCGCACCATCTCCGGCATCAGCTACCCTGTATGAGACACTGGATCGACAGTTAAAGACTTCGAAATCTCTCCAGAAACCCGGTCCTTTCAAGACTTACACCCTTCACGGAGACAATTTACCATTCAAGGCCCCGAAGTCGGACCCGGATCTTGACAGACTGTTGAATTTCTCAAAGACGCCAGCGGTGGTACTTCAACAGAAGCAGGCCTGTGCTGTGGAGGACATGATGCTGACACAACACAGGATTACATCTTACTCCGATTGGTTCCTGACGGCTATTTCCAGGGTGATTCAGGATCCAGACTTAAAGCATAAAGATGGATCCCTGACTTTCTCACAACCCAAGGTGAACTTTCTCACAGCCTTTATCGATTCGATGAACAAGTCTAATGTGGATCTCATGGAAACAGGGGAGTTTACCTATGCTACGATGGTGCAGGCTCGACGAGCGGCATACCTTAAACATCCAAAGTCTGAGGTTTTGGAATCGGTGAAGAATGAACTGGCACAGCAACCCTTGTCATCTGAGTATCTCTTCAACCAGGCCATTTCGACAGTCATGCCTGCCGTCAATGACGAAAAGACTTCCCGCATGATCGGAGCCCTAACCTACAGCAAGAATAAAGGCAAGGGCAAGGGTAAAGGTCAAGGCAAATCGACCAGAGGAGGACGTCCTACGCAGCCATCACATCCAGACTCGAGCAGTTTACCCAAGCAGGACGGCCAACATAATTTTCGTTCCTACGGGAAAGGACCATTTCGTGGCAGAGGAGGGAAGTTTCCCGATCGGGGCAGAGGGAAACCCGACCGTCGGAATTGACGGTCCCCAGCCTCAGTTTTTAACCCGTCATCATCATCATCCTTTCATCCTCCCAGATTTCAATCATCCGGTCGTGGGGGGACGTCTACAGATATTCTGGCGGAACTGGAAGCTTATCACAGACGACAAGTGGGTCACCAGATCACTCAGAGATGGAGTATTCCTCACTTTCCTAGAGTACCCCAAGCTCATCACCAGACCCAAACCATCACGTCTTCCAGTTCGGCCAGAACATGTACGGACATTACTGGAGTCAGTACAAGTGTTATTGGACAAGGGCGCGGTCAGGGAATTACCCGTGGAAGAAGCAAGTCCAGGATTCTACAGTCCTGTCTTCCTCGTGCCCAAGAAGGACACAGATCAGCTTCGCATGATTATAAACCTACGTCGACTCAACGACACTCTAGCGCCACCTCCACACTTCAAAATGACATCAGTTCCAGCATTACGGTCCCGCCTAAAACCGGACGATTGGCTAGCATCCATCGACCTTCAGGATGCATACCTTCATGTTCCCATTCATCAACATCATCGCCGATATCTTCGATTCATCATTGCCGGGAGACGGTTCGAGTGGCAGGTTCTGCCGTTCGGCATCTCCATCGCCCCTTGGTGCTTCACAAGAATCACGTCACCTATCATGACTTTTCTTCACCTAAGGGGTATCAACATAGAGACATACATCGACGACATCCTGGTGTGGGGGTCAGAGAAGTCGGCACTCAAGTCCCAGATACAATTCATCATTCAACTCCTGAGGTGTCTCGGATTCATCCCACATCCAACAAAGTCGGAACTAGAACCTGCTCAGAGACGACAATACATCGGAGCAGTATTCGACACACAGAGTCAGATCATCCTGCCCCCGGAAGAACGGTGGATAAAGATACAGTCTATCATCCAAAGATTTTTATCTTTCCAATCACAACCCTTACGTCTTTGGCAAAGTCTACTGGGATTGCTGACATCAACTCAGGATCTGACACAGTACGGACGACTTCAGCTGCGACCGTTACAGTTCCACCTGCAGCCGTATCTACGAGCCTCGGCCATCAACCCCCTAGTACCAGTTCCTCAGCACCTCCATCAGTTCCTGAAATGGTGGCAGTCCAGGGAGAACGTCATGTTCGGGATTCCACTCCGCTGGTCACCATCGAACAAGAATCTATTCTCCGACGCATCACTCACGGGCTGGGGAGCCCATCTGGGAGAGTTAAAGATAGCCGGCAGGTGGTCTCTACAACAGAAATCTCTACACATCAATGTTCTGGAGATGGCAGCAGTGAACATGGCAGTCCAGCACTGGAGCCCTCAACTGTTCGACAGCTCCTTGATGATCGCATCAGACAACACGACAGTAGTGAGCTACATCAACAAGCTGGGGGGGACGAAGTCCCGACTGATGTTCCAGGAGACATGGTCTCTTTTCACTTGGGCACAGACTCATCGGTGCCGGATCCGAGCACGACATGTACCCGGTCACCTGAACGTCATTGCAGACAGTCTTTCACGCCCGGACAAAGTTCTACAAACGGAGTGGCATCTCCACACAGAGGCATTTCGTCAAGTGTCATCGATTTGGGAACAGCCCCTAGTAGACCTGTTCGCAACAAGGGACAATACTCAGCTACCAATCTTCGTCAGCCCGATGCTCGACCCGCTAGCCTGGGCAGTCGACGCCATGTCAATCAGTTGGGACAACCTGATCGCCTACGCATTTCCACCGATAGCGCTTATTCAGGCAGTCTTGAACAAGATAACAGAGCACAGCAGTATCATCATCCTCGTAGTACCATGGTGGCCGAATCGCCCATGGTTCCCATCACTAGTCAAGCTACTAACAGACTTCCCTCGTCAGCTACCTCCGTGGCACCGACTACTAGACCAACGGCAGGGTATCCTACACCACGATCCACAGTGGCTCAACCTTCACGCCTGCAGATTATCAGGGATTCCCTTGCAAACCAGGGATTTTCAAGACCAGTTACAGAGGCGATGGCGACAGCAAACAGACCATCCACCTCTAGACTTTACCAGGCCAAGTGGGCTTACTTCCATACCTGGTGTGGGACCAGAGACATCGATCCCTACACTGCCTCTGTTCCAGTGATAGCTGATTTCCTATTGCACCTGCATCGGGACAAGGAATTCAAGTTAAGCACCATAGAAGGATACCGTTCTGCACTATCCCGAATCATAAGACTAACTTCAGGAATTGATATTGGACATGATATCAACGTTACGGCTCTGCTCCAGTCCTTCGCCTTACAGTCCCGCCGGACAAGACAACTACTACCGAAATGGGACCTTGGAGTTGTACTGAGTGCGTTTCTACGCCCACCATTTGAACCGTTACAGTCGGCCACGATCAAGGCACTGTCTTACAAGACAGTCTTCTTAACAGCATTCGCTCTGGCCACTAGAGTCTCCGAGCTTCACGCACTAGAACGCAGTTCCCTGGCATGGACCGCTGGTTGGAAAACTATATCCTTCCGTCCGATCCCGGAATTCATCGCCAAGAATGAATCAACACGTCAGGGACCTTGTGCTCAAAGACTATATCAGATTCCAGCACTTACAGACTTCGTGGGCCCACTGGAGAACGACAGAGTATTATGCCCAGTTAGAGCCCTACGATACTATCTACAGAGAACAGACTCTACTAGAGGATCTAGACGTCTCCTATTTCTATCATTACATCCGGGAGCATCCGCGGACATTACAAAGAATACAATTGCATCTTGGTTAAGGAAGACGATACACTGGACATACCAACTCGCCATCGATACTCCTCCCCTACTGTCGAAGACATCATCTCATGAGATTAGAGCTATCGCTACGTCCTGGCCGCTCTGGAAAAACTTGTCACTGGACGAGATCGTCCAAGCCTGTGCATGGACTGTAAACTCTACCTTCGCTGACTATTATCTTAGGGACATGTCTGTACAAACAGACAGGGTGACTACGTTGGGCCCGTTAGCAGTAGCCCAGCATGTAGTCCACTAATTCCATCAAGAAAAAAAGGGGGGGGCGCCGCTCAAGCAAGCAAGATCCCGACAATTCGTTAAGTATAGAAGACATACCATGCCAGAGACGGAGGGACTTCAAGGCATCACGATGGCATCTGATTATCTAGCCAAGTATGCGAGCAAACGATGGAACAGAGTCCACCTCTCGCCGCATTACTTGTAATACCTTGAGCTCCCTACGCTTCTATACGACATGGGAATTATCAGGATATTATTAAGCATATTAGATTTACAAAATCAGAACAAGGCGTGCTCCGCTTAATCCAAAAGCAAGTCACAAGGCCGGCTACCCAACCTCCTCCGTTTGGAGTCTGGCATTTAAGTGATAACAGGTGAAGATTTGGGACACAAACATTAAACATTTATAAATAATGTTGGTGTTTGTTACCAAATCAAACCTGTTATCAACGTTGATTTGCCCAACCCATCCTCCCCTCTTTGCTCGGCCTTGACTCAAAACAGGTCTTGCTCAACATGGGAAAAGAGTGATGGACATGCGCGGAGTGCACGCCACCTGGCGGACGATCGACGCAGCGATCAAGGGAGATAATTTTGTTTGCAGGAGATCTCCAAATGGAGGATATTGGCATTTAAGTGATAACAGGTTTGATTTGGTAACAAACACTAACATTATTTATAAATGTTTAATTTTTCTGCAAAACTCAATATATATTGTTTTTCATCGTGGTAACCACGATGAAAAAACGGCTAGAAAAACCCCTGGTCCCAGATAAACAGAGTGTACAAACTACAGTTCTAAACGTGCTGCCAGAATCATTCTGAACTCCCACCATAGAGTTAGCCAGTTAACCGTCCAGCCGTCCTTTGGACGGCCCAAATAAAATTATGGGGAATTTTGGACGGCCTTATATTTGCATGGACGTATTGCTGGACGGTCAAGTGTCTTTTCAAACTGCTGATATTTTCTCCGCCAATTAGTTCATGAAAGAGTTCTTGACGGGATCCGGTTGAATCAGCCGTAAACTATTCTCCGCTCCTTCAACATGTATAACAATCCCTGCTGCACGTAATGGATATTTTGATATTTCCCCCGTCAGCATTCGTATCTAATTCAATGCCTAGGTTTTAGATTTCACTCGGCAGAGTTGACCGACCGATAAAATCTCCGCGACCTATAAAATCTCCGCCACAGATTACTCTGCCTCGCATCTCTCATTAGCGTATAATATTTAATGCGGTTACCCCTGCTTGGAGACATACTTCATACAAATTCTCGTGTGCTGACTTTTCAACATGCAGAAGATTACGAAGTTTTTCGCGTCTTGGAGCGCGAGGCAAAATTTTGAACAAAGTGATAACGAAAGTGACAGTGAGGAAGAAGACGAAGTGAGGGACAGAAGTCCGGTTAAAAAGGAAAATGCCACTAGTTCTGTGGCCCACAGTTGGGACGAGTCTGGGGACAGTCGCACGATGCTTCCACGTGTTAGACGTTTCCCGAAAGAGTGCCTTACCAAATACCCGTGAATAGATTCGATGACGCGGGGAATATCTTGTTCTGCTTCGATTGCCGAAAATTTGGGGTGGCAGGAAGCAGGTCATTTGGAGAAGTAATTTCCGGTATGTCTTCGCGACAATAATTTAGTATGACACAAAACTCACACTGAATCGGTCCCAGTAATTTTAACTCGTCCACCCTTTCTCGACACAATGGATTCTTCCGTGGACATGCATGGGCTGTACTTTGGAGTCCAGTAAGCGGACCAACTCATTTTCGTAGTAGGGGTGAAATAAAATTATAATGCATGCAGTTTGTGATTGTACAGTTTAGTAGGGGTGAAATAAAATTTAATGCATTCAGTTTGTTTGTACAGTTTAGTGCAATCAATTATGAAAGAGCAAAGACTAAAATTACTCAATGTACACAAAACTTGGTAAGAAGAATTAGTTATAATTAAGAATAAAATAACTTAACTCTAAATCAATGAAGGAACATAAGTTTATTTCCAGAAACAAAATCAATGAATAAAATAGCATTAACAATTTATTTCATAATTGTAGGCTTAAAACTATGGCTTGAGTTTTGGTAATGCACATGATAAATAAGTGTTGTATATGACTCAGATTCGATCTGAGAGCATTAATGACCCCAGAGCTTCTGGAGCCCTGGGCGGGCCCCAGACCCCATGCCTGGGAGGGGGCCTCACCGGCGGCCCCTGCCCCCCGGCCTTTTGGACTCCCTAACCCAGAATCCTGGCTAAGCCTCTGACTCCCACTATTTAACTCCCACAAGAACTCTTCTGCAAGAGCTTCAATGGATCAGTATACCAGACAGAATATAGTATCTCAAAAAGCAACCTTCATGTACAAAATCATCAACCAGCAATGTCCCTCATACCTTAATGATCTATTTAAATATGTAAATGAAGTTACAACAAGAAACCTCAGGTCAACTGCGAACAACAAACTGTACCTTCCTCGACCCAAAACATGCTATATGATGCAAAGCTTGAGCTACATGTATACAGGAGCAAAGTTGTGGAACTCCCTCCCTTGGGATATTCAAGTCCAGAATGATGAAGTCTTTAATGAACATGCAGTAACATTGAGTAACATTTGTATATATATCCTTATTTTCCTTAAGATTTGTTTTATATGTGTGTAATTATGATAGCTTATTTCTTTGCAATTGTCTTGTTGTTAGAGGGCCTCAGGGAAGAACAGTTTTTCAAACTGACTGAGTATTTTTGTAAACCCTCAGAAAATAAAGTTATATATATATATATACATTTGTACAACCCATCCGAACCAACCAAGTAAGGTATACAATAATAGTACACAGCAACACATTAGAATTTCCCCTCGCACAGCTAGAGAAGTAGCAATATTTTTTTCGTACGTCCATAAATAATATCTCCTCCAATGTTCAATAAATCACTCTAGCCCTGTGGCGTATTCTGCTATACATACATTATAACAGGGACTGCCGTAAATGTAGGGCTAATCTTTGGTTGTCGCCTGCTGGGCATTGATTGCAGACTAAACAGTCAAAATGTGACACGTCTGTGTATGGCAATGCATTAATTTACTGCCTTATATATATGTGTCAGTACAAGTGAAATGTGTACCGGTAAACGTGAATTTCTGTCAGGCATTCCGTTAATTATGGGCCTGGTATGAGATCATGCATATGGACATAGGGATATGTAATCTGTATGTCTGCATGTTTTGCTTTATAAGCGTGCCACGTAATGTAGATTGTAACACGTATATATCAAAAAAATATATATGTTTTTGTTACAAATCTTTGTAACGGTAACTTGAGAGTTACGGACCAGTCAAAGGGGTTGTGGAAGTTTTCGTCACCAGGTCGTCCTTCGTGTAATATGAAAACCGAAGTATACACCGTCACATCAGCTGAACAAGATAATTACTAACTTTGACCTGGGCCTTCAACGCTTAAAACACTTGCATTGTACACAGAGGTCGCGAAGCTCACAATACAGCCCAATAATACTAAGATTAAAACTGCCTCAATTTATCGTACCCTTCTTTATCGTACCATTTACTGCAAGTATTAAATGATAAATGCAAAAAGAAATATTTATACATCTGTCAACAGTATTGATTTATCGTAAACTTATGATAATACTGTATAATCATCACAAAACTGTCTCTTTTTTCCAATATTATATTCAAGATGATATCGTCAACATTTATTCTGATTATCTTCACAACCGTGTTTTTCAATTTGGAACACCTTCACACATGCAAAGTCCATTGTCAATCGGGTGATTGTAGAAAAATTAATCTCTCGTGTTGAATAATACAGTCATTGTGTAAGTCAGTTACCACCCTCAACTTCGGGATTCAAGCTGTATAAACACTCTTGTCCCGCGATCTCGGTGTGCAATTGCATGGACGCGAGTGTTCATACAGCTTGAATCCCTCAGTCTCAGGTGGTAACTATTACGTATATTACTGATATGAAAAAAACGGGTCTTACTTGATTGGGGTAGGTATTGAATTTCCAAACACATACTTGTCTTTCCAATATAAAAACTCATTTGTCCAGGTTTGGTTGCATGAAAATAACCGCCAGGGGTTGTGTTTTCACATTGCCAAGTGGAGCGTCCAAGATCGTGCTCTATCGTCACTCTTGTTTCACAGCCTTTTTTATTTATTGGTGATCTGTACACATATCTCAGATAAGTAGGTCTGGGTGGAAGGACCTCACATTTGCAGTTTATTTTATTGTCTGTTTTGACCAGTGCTACAGACAGATAAATATAACCAGATCCAGTAATGGTCATTCTGTTGTCATAACATGGATACACCACTGAAATATCAGAGAGAGAAGGATTCAATACATAGTGATCATGCTTACTTCCACATGCATGTATCTTTCATGTTTTTCATGAGTGAGATTAGATTCGCAAATATTAAATGCATGGAAAAAATGAAATAATTCTATATTATTGTAATGATTACCATTTTTTCAGAAAGACAAATATATTTGCCAGAATAGTTCTGGACCAATCAAAGACTATAGTACATCTGAGTCAATATCTCACTTGTAGTAAGAGTTGAATTCCAGGAAACACAAGCCAGATTTTGATGTAGATGGATTCTATATGCTGATTACAGAAAGTGACAAAGTAATTTACCTGGATCGGTCTTTGTACCACATATCTGGGATGTACATCTTCCTGTATTATTTTAAGTTGAAAGAAAATCTTTCACATTTGACATTTTTAAATTGAAATTGTCAAGTATAAATACCAAAGTTTGTATTATATTCAATTTTGTTCGAGGAGACTTTCTAGTGCAGATACATGAACTAGTGCTGGATGGGTACCTAGGTCATGTAGATCTGAATGACTCAAACCTGTCATCTCAATGTTTAGCACTATATATGGCTAAACACAGGCACTCCAAAACCACTTGACAGCCTCAACTTCCATAAAATAGGAGGTTTGGGGATGTTTAAAAATATGCCATAGTGTTAATGGAGATGATATAAAACTTACGATGTTCAAGTATTGAATCACAAAATGTCTTTGTGTACTCTATTCGCATTTGCGTGTTGTATTACCTCAAGCTGCTCCGTGGAACCACTGTACAAATGGAGTACTTGTTATAAACAAATGCACAGAAATTGACCGTGGCTAGCTGCACCATAAAACTTGTCTGTGGTGAAAAATGTTTGTCATGTCAAATAATGTTTCAAAACGTTTTTCTTTGATAATTATAGAAATACAAATAAACTAATACATTCCATATGAAGTTTGGCCTTTGTATCTTACCTATAATAGATAAAACCAGAATCTGCATGTAAACTAAGTACTTCAACATGTCCCTTATTGATGTAGTGGATAACATCTTGTGAACTGTAACTTGGATATCTTTAAGATGTGGTATGGATGCCTAAACATATTTGATTTACTATTGAAAACATTTCTTCCTGGTGTGTATATAAACCCATCCCTGATGGGTATCAAATGACTTAAAGAATAATGTAACGCATGGTCTAGTAGGTGGCATTCAGCTTGAATGTTTCTTTTCTTTGCTACAAGCTAGTACATAACGATTAACTGACAGCTATATTTCTTGCAATATATTAGTTATATATTGTATCGTATATCTATAGTTTTGCACACAAAACCTGGATTCCTTCAGATTATAATGGCCTAATCCCAATCGGCGGGTTTTTTCTGGACACACTCTCTATAAAAAAAATGTGGCCACATTTTCCTATAGAGAATGTGGCCACATTTCAGTAGAACCATTTTCCATGATAAATAATACAACACTATCATGTAAAATATAAGAGAAAGAGGCCACAAATGTGGCCACATTTTACGATGTCTTTAAAAATGAGAAAAAAAATTCATGCATTGAAGATTTTCAGTTCACATCTCGAAACTACGTGAATGAAATCATCAATGGTCCATGCTTGATTTCTACACGTTGCTGGATATAATCTACGGCATCTGATGGATGGAAACGATTCACAAATAAGTAAAAAACTTTATTTCATAAAGAAAAATGTGGTAACACTTCCGGTTTGAGATCGAGGTCTCATTAGACAGCTGTTTTGCTCGTTCATGTCCAATGTTTGGCTTATCTGGTTCTGTTTTCTCCGTGTGTTGCTGTTGACTAAGACATAAAAAATGCCCGGATATAAACCTCTTGTTTATCAAAAATGTAACAAGCGCTTTGATTGGCTGAAATGATGAAAATGTAGGCGTGGTTTCTAGCTTCCAGTCAATCGGAGCACAGTTGATATCTGCTGGAACTGTAAACATTTGCATGCCTGCTGCGAAATGCTTGTCGTTACCGTTGCATTTCCACAACTTTTCTCCGACTTTTCATTCATTTATGATACTGTTTAATAGTAAATAGTTCCCATCCACGATTGTCAATATAACAATTGGACAAGAATGCGTCACTATCAAATAAGTGTAAGATATCGGGAAATGGTTTTTTATGGTTGGCCATCCCTGCCAGAATTCGTCATTTAGAGGCTGCCTCTAAATAATATATACCCTGGTATAAAATGCCAAGCCTGCCATAATTCGTATTTAGAGGCTGCCTCTAATTATTTTGTACCATGGTATAAAATGCCGAGCCTGCCATAATTTCTATTTAGAGGATGCCTCTAAATCGCCAAGCCTGCCACAATTCGTATTTAGAGGCTGCCTGTAAATAATATATACCATGGTATAAAATGCCGAGCCTGCCATAATTCGTATTTAGAGGCTGCCTCTAATTATTTTGTACCATGGTATAAAATCGCCAAGCCTGCCATAATTCCTATTTAGAGGATGCCTCTTATTCATTTTAGCCGTAAGTCATAAACAACTCGATGTCATATCAAGAATATTAAATTTGACCAATGAGTAAACTTGTAACAAGCGTAGAGATATGGCACCAAATTTGTGAAAGCGCTCACGAAGCTCAATTGCGGGAATACCGAGGGTTGGAATTTAAATATAATTAAACACACACAAATACTTACCGCGCCTAGCAATTTTAAACGCCACCTAGACGCCAATGAATTATCTGCCAGTTTGACAAAACAATGGAACTTATCTAAAATAGCTCTACTTCGTGCCGGTGACGTAGAAGTGAACCCTGGACCTCTCTCGGCTTTAGCGATTGCTCATATCAATGTATGGGGTCTGAGGGGTAAAGTCGATTTAGTCGAAGCAGAACTCTCTATGTACGATATTATTGCTATCACAGAAACAAAGTTAAATAATAATGTAACCAACAAACAAATACAAATACCTGGTTATCATTTTCCACCTATAAGACAAGATAGAGTTGGCCAAGAAGGCGGTGGTATAGTAGTATATGTAAAACAACATCTTATATGTATACGGAAACCTGAATATGAAATTGGTGATCTTGAAGCTGTTTGGTGTGAAGTACGCATGAAAAATAATAAATTTCTTCTAGGAACCTTCTATCGACCACCATCAGCGGCAGCCAACCTTTGGAATTTAATTGATCAGTCAATATCACAAGCACGTAATAACATGAATACGAAATGTATAATTTTAGGAGACTTTAATGCCGACTGTTTATCTGGTACACATAGGAAAATAGACGAATTATGTACAACATATGATTTACACCAGATAATTAAGGAGGCCACCAGAATCACCCCGCTGTCTAAAACTCTAATTGACCTTATTATGATATCCTTCCCAAGTTATGCTGATAAGTCAGGCGTAATCGTACCTTTTTGTAGCGACCATCACGGAGTATACATAGTTCTTAAAGAGAGGATGAATAGAAAGACCTGCTTCTCTCGGTGCATTAGATACTATGATCAAACCGATGTTACAGGATTGAAGCATTCACTTGAGAACACAAACTGGGATGATATAATAACACAAAATATAAATACATCAACGAGCAAACTTAGTAAATATCTCATAGATTCTATCAATACATTCGTCCCAACCAAAAAAGTTACAATCAGACCAAACGATAAACCATGGATGACTGCGGAATTACGTCATATGATGAGGAAACGCCATAAGGCACATGTAAAAGCTAAAGTGAGAAATCGACCTGAAGATTGGGAAACGTTTCGAAAGCTAAGGAATGATACAATTGACAAAATAAGACAGGCTAAATCAGACTATAATAATAAAATTGATGAGAAAATAACAAACTGTACTATTGGGACAAAATTCTGGTGGAAACTTATTAAGCGGTATATTAAGGACCAGGGATCTCAAGTCTACCCATAAATCATTCATAATGGGAAGATTTATGAAGATCTTGAAGAAATAGCAAACGCGTTTAACGATTACTTCATTCAACAATCAACTCTTGTAGACACAAATGCTCAATTACCCTTACTAAACGATCCCAATTTTATATTGGATAGTATACAAATTAACCAGGAAGACGTTAAATATGTATTAGATAACCTGGACATTAATAAAGCTAGTGGACCCGATAACATCAGTAATAAAATACTACGATGGTCTGCCAATGAACTAGCACTACCGCTCTCTCTAATCTTTTCAATAAGTCCTTAGCCTCAGGGGTTTTTCCTGAGTCTTGGAAACTAGCCCATGTAACGCCCACCCATAAAAAGGGTAGCAAAAACGATCTGGCTAATTACCGACCGATATCGCTTACCAGCACGATTAGCAGGGTATTTGAAAAATGTGTCTTCGGGTACTTTCTCAAATACTTACAAGAAAATAACGTTTTGACAAAGTTCCAGGGAGGGTTTCTACCGGGAAATAGTACCACATATCAATTAGTGGATATCTACAATTTTATATGCCATGCCCTAGACGAAGGTAAAGAAGTTAGAGCGGTTTTCTGCGACATCTCGAAGGCATTCGACCGAGTGTGGCATAAAGGATTACTACATAAACTTGAGTCTATAGGTATCAAAGGCATCTTACTCACATGGTTTGAAAGCTACCTTAAAAACAGATCACAAATCGTTGTAATTGAAGGTTCCGTATCAAAATCTATGATCATTCCTGCAGGGGTTCCACAGGGATCCGTTCTTGGCCCATTATTATTTCTCATCTATATTCACGATATTGTAAAGGATCTCAATTGTAACATACGACTCTTCGCTGATGATACTTCTCTTTACATTACTGTCGTCAATCCAGCAACATCGGGGCAACTTCTAAATTCTGATTTACAAAGATTATCAAGGTGGGCAAAATTATGGCTCGTTGAGTTCAGCCCAATTAAAACCAAAGCTCTTCTATTTTCACGGAAAATAAACTCTGATCATCCATCTCTGAAATTCAATGAGACTGAACTGGAGGAGGTTCGCCAGCACAAACATCTTGGTGTAACGTTTGATTCTACCGGAAGTTGGAAATCACATGTCGATGCGACTGCGAAAAAAGTTGGACCTATGATAAATTGCCTCCGAAGTTTAAAATATAAATTAAGAAGGAAAAGTCTTGAAGTATTATATAAATCATTCATTCTGCCCATATTTGATTATGCTGATGTAGTCTGGGACAACTGTGCGGATTATCAAAGTAACATCCTAGAAAACTTACATTTAGATGCTATAAGAACAATCTGTGGCTCACCTCGCGGGGTGAGTCACGAGCTGCTATACGAAGGAACAGGATTCACCTCACTAGCATTGCGTAGAAAACATCACAAAGTCAAACTTATGTATAAAATGGTTAATCAGCAAACTCCACCAATTCTCTACCAATTATTGCCTGAATATGTACGCGAAAATAACCAATATCCTCTCAGAAACAACCTCAATCTCCGCACATTAAGATGCAAAGGTAACCAATACTACCAGTCATTTATCCCATCTGGAATCCGCCTATGGAACGACATTGCTCCACATATTCGCTCGTCCCCCAACTTACAAATATTCTCTCGGAACTGTAACAATGGACATAATGTGGGCAAGCATTTCTACCTTGGAGAACGAAAAATTCAAATTATACACTCTCGCATGAGACTAGGATGCAGTCTACTTAAGGCTGATATGTACAACCAACACATATCTGAATCTTCAGCCTGCTCCTGTGGTAATGCGTATGAAACTGCATACCATTTTTTCTTCGTTTGCCCATTGTATAATATTCAAAGAGAGCAATTATTTCATGAAATTGGCAATGACTGTGATATTCATACCGTGTTATTTGGTGACTCCTATAAAAACCTCGATTATAACAGCAATATTATTTCATTTGTCCACGACTACATCAGACAAACTGGTCGCTTCTAGATATATGTCTTACTAATGTATTACATTCTTATGGATTATCACACTTGTGCATAGCATGGCGTATGAAATGTTTTTTGTTTTTGTTTTTTGTTTTTTTTTTGGTCTTTTTTCTTGTACATATGCACGCTCTACCTGTCTATTTTGTTGTATATACTGTAGCATTCACTACCGATTATCACCAAATCAGTACTTATTACTACACACTTGACCTAACCACTGTGTCATTTATAAATAAATATTCTGTATGTGGGGAGAGGGGTCTATATAGGCTTTGCCTGTTCCCCAATCCCCATTTCCATCATGTTACACTATGGAAATAAAATACTGTTTAAACTAAAGCGCATATCATTGGTGGAAGTAATAAGAAGGCGAAAATTTACGACTTATGGCTAAAATGAATTAGAGGCATCCTCTAAATAGGAATTATGGCAGGCTTGGCGATTTTATACCATGGTACAAAATAATTAGAGGCAGCCTCTAAATACGAATTGTGGCAGGCTTGGCGATTTACAGGCATCCTCTAAATAGGGATTATGGCAGGCTCGTCATTTTATACCATGGTACAAAATAATTAGAGGCAGCCTCTAAATACGAATTATGGCAGGCTTGGCATTTTATACCATGGTATATATTATTTAGAGGCAGCCTCTAAATGGCGAATTCTGGCAGGGATGGCCAACCATAGTT
>JAVTVY010056223.1:0-32004 GCA_036873755.1 Hanleya hanleyi | reverse complement strand
CGCTTGTGGACTAGGGTTCGGAGACCTGTCTTATGCTTGGCCAACTTGGTCTTCTGAGCCGGAGTCAGTGGTACGTTGCCTTTTTAACAGGTTGTACCCGATCTCGCACAGACAGCGTACAAGGTCAGGGTCCGCACCGCGTACAATGGTTCGGACTAACTCGGGTGGGGCCGTCTTCAATACACGGAGCGTGGGAGCGTGCTTCCGTACTCGTGCAGACATCCTGTACAACTAATGCTAGAACCCTCAACTCTGCCCTTTTTATCCACCTCACAGACAAAGTCAACCCTGCTGTGGTATTCATTCTTTTTATTATTCCCCATCATCAAACACACAGACCCCAGCTGGGGGCGCCACTGTAGGTGTGTTTACATTATTTTTGCATGTACACGTGGTGGGTCTCTCCGGGAAAGATGCCGGTCCGTAGTCGAAGGTGGTCGGGGGTGGCTTGCTTGAGGTCGAACAGCATATGCCCGTGCTGAGGGGTTGTGGCATCTTTAAAGGCTTCCAACGCAAACGGTGTGCGGCCGGGATACATCTGTCTCGCCAGGTGCAGCAGTTGAGTGGTATCTCTCGGGTTTTTGAAGACCACCAGGTAGTGGGCATTTAAGCTGATATTCCGATGTTCTTTGTTTTACTGAACAGATTCTGCACAATGTAGATGATGCTGAGCCGTCGATGATGGCTGCCTTTGGTAAAGAGTTGGGTGACCCGTGCATCCGTCTCCGCCATAGATCATCCAGAACCACCAAGGTGTCGGGTTCCAAATCGGCCAGGTTGGGTAGGCCTTCCACGAACGTGATGTGGGGCATTGCTGCATACGCTTCCTGCCATTCTCCGTAACACCACACGACTCGGGCAATGGGTGGAGTGATCATGCTGTCGGCGTGTTGAAGGAGCTTCCTGACGAAGTGCGTTTTGCCGGAGCCCGTCGGTCCTGCGATGACGCAAGTGAAGGGATGCTGCCACCCAGGGTCCATGGTTTGAGGTCTATCCGTTGTCGTGGTAACCCGCTCTTGTAAATTTCGTACGAGTGAACTGGAGTGGTGGTGGGTACAACGTCGGTCGTCGTTGTCTGTTCACGTTCAGAGATGGTGCTGGGGGTGGGTACAACGTGGGTGGTCGGTTCACTGTGAGGGATGAAATCCGGTGGGTCTTGAGACGTAGTAGGTGTACTTGGTGTAAGTGTAGAGCTCGACGTGGCTTGTACGCGGGGTGTGGTGGTGGTGGTGACTGGGCTCGATACGACTGGTGCTCTCTGTAGACCCGTTTCACTGATGGCTGGTGTTCTCAGTTGGTTAAGTAACGTACTGACATAGGCTACGTCGTAAAACACACCTCCGTACAACACACTCAGCAGGGTTAGCAATAGCACCCCAAAGACCACTTGCGCTTTGCGCGCTTTGCGAGACGCTGTCTTCGGAGGCAGCTGCTGTTGGTCCATAGCACTGGGGTCGGACGTGGAATGAAGGAGGACGGCAGTGGTGTCTGGCTTTATAGTCGTTTCACCTGGTTGGCCGCGACCCAGGAATTGAAGGAACTGGGCCAGCCTTGCCATTTTACGAAATGAAACAGTTTGCCACGTCGACGTTCCGTTTTCAAAATCTGCTCCACCGTGTAGTAGTCTTGCTGTGTTTTTACAACCGGCTGTAATTCCGTGTCGTAAAACGTCCCCAGCAACGTTTCCCCTTGGAGATCTTCCAGTTCATAGACTCGCCGCTGTCGGGGTAGGCGCCGTTTAATCAGGAAGTGCTCATCGCTCCAGTTGGGCAAGTAACTTTTCTCGAACTTGCCCTTGACTTTACTGATCCGTACAGGGTCCCCGACCTTGTACACCGCCTTCGTCGTTCGCTGCGATGGCCTGGGGTACAAGACACGCCGGACTTGGGCTTCATTGCGTTGGGTCACGGTAATGGGGGCTCTCTCTATACTCCGATGATAGGCTCGATTGTAACCCCTCACCAGTTTCGGGAGAACATCGATGTACCGCCTTGTATTCTTATAGGTGAAATATTTATACATGCGGCCTTTGAATGTCCTGTTGAACCTCTCCACCACGGAAGCCTTGGTCTCGTTGTACGTATGGAAGAAAAACACCTTCTGTTTCTTGAGAAAGGCTTGGAACGGTCTGTTGAGGAATTCCGTGCCTTCGTCGGTTTGCAAATACAAAGGTTTGCGCCCGGTCTTGAAGATGTCTTTGAACGCCGCTATGAGATTTGCCCCCGTTTTCGTCCGGATGGGTACCACCCACGCATACTTGGATAGGATATCGATGCACGTCAAGATATACCGATTCTCATCGTTGTGTTTGGCAAAGGCGCTCATATCCACCAAATCCGCTTGCCACTGGGCATCTATTCCTCCCACGATGACCCGGTTCCGTAGAAAATGGCGACGGACAGATCGATGTAAGGTATAGGTGTCTTGTCTTCTTAACCAATCTCGGACTTGGGCACGTTGTACCCCCTGGGGTTTGGCCGCTCGATAGAGAGCCGACAATGCACTATAGGCCGCCGGACTGTCGGGACTGTAGTATAAGTTATCCAACACCTTCTCCCAGCGCTTCATGGTGACAAAATGATGATGGACCCTGGCTCTATCGTTTATTTATAACGGGTATATCTTGGGCCGGAGTTTCTTTCTGATTTTCTTCGTGGACTTCCACAGTGGCCATGGTCAATGACCAGTCCAACTCGTCTGATGACCGCTTGATAAGCACTTCATCCACATCCACCACGGCATCTTCCAATGCAGACCATAGATCAGGGTGAAGGGTAAAATGCACTGTACCTCCATCTAGCCGAGCCAATTGAGCAAAGAAAGGGCCGCGTCGGATGTACACATCGTGACACAAGTGGATGAGGTCGCCGTCCAGTTCACCAGACAACACCCGTTTGAATTTGGTCCAGCCCTCCCGGGACAGACGAATGTGAGCCGGGCACGGTTGTGTAGGGTCCGTGTCTCCCACCACCTCCTCCATGATATCGACCTTATCCGCATACACGTGCAGGAAAACCTCGGGGGTCAAGCTGAAATACGCCAGTACTATATGCTCCGTCATGGTCAGTACGTGAATGGTACCAGATTTCACTGTCTCTCGTATTTATAGGGAGAACCCCGTGAGATCAAAGGATCAGGTGGTCATGTCATTGGGCTGACTGAGTCTAGCGGGGTAATCAATGGCATCGTCGTCGGGTTCATGTAGTTGTTCATGGGGTTCAGCCGCCGCGTCTTCCATAGCACGAGCCCATGCCAATTGGTCGGGTGATCGGTCGTCCGGTGTAAATAACTGGTCCACAATAAGCACTATTTTCTCCAAGGCTGACCACACAGAGGAAGTTAGGCTGATACTTCGCGTAGGCTCTTGGTAGGGACCCAGACGTATGTGGACGGGTGGTACGGAATATACGTAGATGGCGTTGTCCAGGTGGATGAGGTCTCCGTCCAACTCACCGCTCAACACCCGTTTAAACTTAGTCCACCCATCACGCTGTAGTGTCACCGGATTCGATAGCCTCTCAGCAGGCGTCCAGTAAATAGCTTGATCGTCTTTCACCAGCGTGACTTTATCTTGATAAATGTATAACCTCACACTGGGTGTAAGAGGCAGGATGGCGCGTAGTGACATGCTTGCTGTAAATGTCGAAGGGAGAATGACACACACTCTGTCTCATCCCCTGTATTTATAGTGTCAATACCACAGCGCCAGGGTCAATAGGGCACAGACTAGTATGAGGCCAACCAGCCGGCACTGGTTCCGGCGTGAGCGCTCCTGGTCCATAGCGCGAGCATCAAGGATGGCTGTCATAGTCCAGTAGTGGTGAGTGATGGCACGCCTCTCCATCGAGTGCACTCTGTGGAGGACCGCTTCTGTGAACTCGTTCAGGATCTGGCGTCGTCCCTCGTTGTCGTCGCCATCTGCAAACATGGACCGGACCACTGCTCGGTAACCCGTGAATGAATTCACCACGGTGGCATACTGTAAAATGCGAGTCGCATGGGGCTGGATCTCCGCCATGGCTCTGTAGAAATGAAGGTGTGGGATCCAGAGGGACATGTTTTATAGACCAGATGTAGCTCTACGGGTGTAGTCCGTGATACGTACTATTCTGATGGGTTAGTCCAAAAAAAAAGGGAGCAACAACAACAACAACAACAACACAGATTACAGATCAATCCTTTTTCCAGGTCACGCCCGATTCACGCAGACCGGAAGTGACGTCATACACCTGCGCACAACCGTGATGGAAAAAAATGGATATGACCTTGAACTGATCACGTGACCTCCCCGTGATGACAAATACCCAGAACCAAGTGAGTACATGCATCCCATAGTCCCAGGTCACAAAAAATGGCGGATACTCACCTCCCATCACCCTTAAAACCAAGCCGCCATCTTGTACCCACCTCCTGTCAATTGATGATGTGTGGTG
Source organism: Hanleya hanleyi (assembly GCA_036873755.1). Classification (NCBI taxonomy): domain Eukaryota; kingdom Metazoa; phylum Mollusca; class Polyplacophora; order Lepidopleurida; family Hanleyidae; genus Hanleya; species Hanleya hanleyi. The sequence continues at coordinate 27,571 of JAVTVY010056223.1, read as the reverse complement.
GAGGTGGATACAATATGGCGGATACTCACCTCCCACCACACAACCACACAGGCCGCCATCTTGTACCCACCTCCACCACACCGGTGTCAGTCAGTGCACTGGTGTGGTGGAGGTGGGTACAAAATGGCGGCCTGTGTGGTTGTGTGGTGGGAGGTGAGTATCCGCCATTTTGTACCCACCTCCACTGCCGCCGCGCATGCGCAGAATCACCCTAATTCAACCCCACACCCAGTCCATCAGATGCCCCTTCACGTAAGCTTCAATTTGATACCTCACTCGACCCCACTGGACCAGTAGTCAAGCCCCTAGCTCCAAAAAGGCTATTTTCATACCCTTCGGCCGCCGCGCGTGCGCAGAATGCCGATAGTTCAACCCCACACCCAGCCCATTACATGCCCCCTCACCTAACCTTCAATTTGATACCTCACTCGACCCCACTGGACCAGTAGTCAATCTCCTAGCTCCAAAAAGGCTATTTTCATACACTTCGGCCACCGCGCATGCGCACAATGCCGATATTTCAATCCCACACCCAGCCCATTAGATGCCCCCTCACCTAAGCTTCACTTTGATACCTCACTCGACCCCACTGGACCAGTAGTCAATCGCCTAGCTCCAAAAAGGCTATTTTCATACCCTTTGGCCGCCGCGCATGCGCAGAATCACCCTAATTCAATCCCACGCCCAGTCCATCAGATGCCCCTTCACGTAAGCTTCAATTTGATACCTCACTCGACCCCACTGGACCAGTAGTCAAGCCCCTAGCTCCAAAACGTCTATTTCCATACCCTTCGGCCACCGCGCATGCGCAGAATGCCGATAGTTCAACCCCACACCCAGCCCATTAGATGCCCCTTCACATAAGCTTCACTTTGATACCTCACTCGACCCCATCGGACCCTTAGGGGCTTCCTAGCTCCAACACGGCTATTTTCATACCCTTCGGCCACCGCGCATGCGCAGAAGGCCGATAGTTCAACCCCACACCCAGCCCATTAGATGCCCCTTCACATAAGCTTCACTTTGATACCTCACTCGACCCCACTGGACCAGTAGTCAATCTCCTAGCTCCAAAAAGGTTATTTTCATACCCTTTGGCCGCCGCGCATGCGCAGAATCACCCTAATTCAATCCCACACCCAGTCCATCAGATGCCCCTTCACGTAAGCTTCAATTTGATACCTCACTCGACCCCACTGGACCAGTAGTCAAGCCCCTAGCTCCAAAACGTCTATTTCCATACCCTTCGGCCACCGCGCATGCGCAGAATGCCGATAGTTCAACCCCACACCCAGCCCATTAGATGCCCCTTCACATAAGCTTCACTTTGATACCTCACTCGACCCCATCGGACCCTTAGGGCTTCCCTAGCTCCAACACGGCTATTTTCATACCCTTCGGCCACCGCGCATGCGCAGAAGGCCGATAGTTCAACCCCACACCCAGCCCATTAGATGCCCCTTCACATAAGCTTCACTTTGATACCTCACTCGACCCAATCGGACCATTTTATCTAGGGACTACTTTTCTCCGCGGAAGCTTTTTCCCGAGACCGAATCACCGCCAAAACCACGGCCAAACCGCATCACCGCGCATGAATACATTTTTTTTTTTTTTTTGCCGGAACTTTTTTTTTTTGTCAGTCATTTATACCGGTGTGTGGAGGTGGGTTCAAAATGGCGGATACTTACCTCCCACTCCACCACCACACAGGCCGCCATTTTGAACCCACCTCCGCACACCGGTGTCAATGAGTGCACTGGTGAGTGGAGGTGGGTTCAAAATGGCGGACTGTGTCGTGGTGTGGTGGAAGGTAAGTAGCCGCCATTTTGAACCCACCTCCACTCACATCCACTCACGCATGCGCACAGCCACACTTATGACGTCACACCAAGTTCTGCGCATGCGCAGTGAGGCGCAAAGACCTGAATTGACTCTTTGTATACTACTGGCACACATGACACTGACCGAATTTGTGAGGACATGGACAGTTGAGCAAATCATCGCCATTTTGCTAAGTTGCCCCCCCCCCCCGGGGGAGAGTTGGGACACAGTCTCTCCCCTAGAGTGTCCCATCTCTTCCTGCACTTTCGAAGAATATTGCGATATGTATGGTATTACTTTCTGTCGGCAAAGTGATAGTTTTTTAGCTAGTTCACATTTCCATGTTAAACCATTATTTTTTTTCAAATAAAAAAGTTATTTTGATTGCATTTAAGTCTTTACATCGGTTGTCCCATATCTCCCGACACTGTCCCAAGCCACCCCCAAAATACGCTGAAATGAAATCGTCTCCACATCACAACACACTCGGTTTGGTGTCTTAAACACTGGCATTGCGTGGGTATTCTTTCCAGGTTGGTGCATGACACGCATTGATTTTCACAACAAAATACTTTGGACCGAAGCTAAAATAATGTGACGTCACAGAAATAGTGTCCCATGTCTCCCCACTCTACCCTACATCCCTAAATCGCCTTGGTCAAATAGAATTAATGTTAATTCTTTAATGTTGCAACCACCCATTTTTCACCAAATATGGAAAACAATTTTAATACATTTTTATTCTATCGGTGCTCGTACATGTCGCTATATCTTACGTATTTGAAATGAATTTGGTATTCTGAGCGCCCATTCCATGAATATGTAATAACAATATGACATCATGTTCGCATCTGGACTAATCCACTTACAGTCGGACAGGGGAGATAGGGTCACCGTGTCCGTTTATCCCAATGTTTACACTGAAATATACATCGGGTGTCAAAGCGAAAACCACAGGCTTCAGATATACGGAGGCGCAAATTCAAAGCAACCGCTGCCTTGTGTGAGTTTGTGTAATTAAAGGTGAACTGCAAAGGTTTTTCGATTTGCAATCTTCTCTTCTTATATCGAGACTGTGTAACAGACGCAACGACTCGAGAACTCATCCAAATCACCAAAAAGGTCCAGGTAACACTCTGCGAGGCTTTAGGGATTACCTAGGCTTGTGCAGATGGTTAACTCTTTCAAGCGACATATCCAAATGGTTGAGCAGATAGGATTTAATTTTAATTTGATTGAATGGAGAGGAACTGGATTTGTCGTAATCCTAAGATTCGAATTTGTTTTGTTTTGTTTGTTTGTTTTTCTTTTTTTTTTCGCTTGATATCTTTCGCCAGATAAACGGATTGATATTGTGTTTTGTTGGTTGTAACTCATGTTGACATCAAAGGAAATACTGAAGCTGATGAAATGGTTAATGGCTGCCCTGGATAATGAGGTTGGTCCTGTTGGAATATTCTATAGCGATTTCAGACACTGTATCCGTGCTTATGCGAGAAAGCTGTTTCAATCTTTGTGGTATTCTGAGCTTAACAACCAACTTCTTGAGTTAAAACAAAAACTATAGGCTATACTCATTTGAGCAGCCAGAAACGTTTTGATAAAACCATGAACAAGCTGTATAGAATCGGCCATACGCGATTAACTCACCAACATTTACAAAAAAAAACCAGCCCCGGGTTGTATTCCGAGGTGCTGCCAACAGAACAAGAACGAGAAATCTTAATCTGCACAGCCTGTCACATTTTCACAAGCCCAGGTAAATCCTAAATCCTCTCAGAGGGTTATCGATCCCAACAGATCGATCGATACACTGACTCGCGAGGATGAGCCTGTCAATGGCCATGTTCTCCACATTTGGCCCAATGGAGATACCGTGAAGAACTTCCAGACCTTGCGATCTTGTTCAATACCGTGTTCATATCAAGGATAAACTATGTTTATCAAGTAGAAACAATTGTTTATTTTGTGGCCGCATATCGCACACCAGAACTGAAGCTCCGTCTCGAAGCTGGTAAAGCATGAACACTATACAAAAATATTCCACTTTAGAACACAAAAACGTGTTCTACTGTAACAGATTTGAAAACTATTTTGGTGTTCTCGAATAAATGCAAACTGCAGTTTTCAAAATTATTTTATTTAGTCGTATTCCAAACGTGAACGCTAGCGTTCAAATTGTAAAGGCCCAAAACCAGAACACTAAAACAGGTATTCTGAAGGCGTTCCATTGTAACAGTTTTCTGTCCGTGTAACACTTGACAATTCAGCTTTCCATCTTGCAAAATTGAAAGTAGAAAGATGGAAAGCTTTACATCGCTCCCGTATTCGAGCTTTCCATCTCGCAAAATTGAAAGTAAAAAGATGGAAAGCTCTACATCGCTCCCGTGTTCGAGCTTTCCGTCTCGCAAAGTTGAAAGCTGAAAGATGGAAAGCTCAGCATCGCTCCCGTATTCCAGCTTTCCAAAATGCGTTTAGGTCATATAGAAATACGAGAGCGATACTTTATTAAAATTGATCTGGTTTCTCCAAACTTACAACATTTGCATTTACGACAAATGGATCCGTGTAATTTTACAGTTCAATTTGCGTTTTTCGTTTTTGGTTTCTCAAAATCAAACATGAGTAGTGTGACTAACGTCACAGGACCTACGAAGTAGGACTTACTATGATTTAAGTGTGTACTCGAGAGATGACTTGGGAGCCCTATGTGCTACCGTGAGAGAATTTATATAGCAGTCTCTATAATTGACAGTGGGTACTAGTAACTTTCTCAGATGTCACCACTGGTGAGTCATTAGCGTAGCAACTATTATCGCCTCAGTTCCTATTACCCTGGACACTTATCCACCCAGCAGTACAGCACGAGGTCACCCATCCAAGTCTTGACTGGACTCAGTCGCTTAACTTCGGTGATTTTACGAGAACCGGTGTATCCAACACGATATACAGTATCAGGGAACCTTCAAAAGTCACAGTGAAACATACAGCCAAGGGTTCCCGATGGGCATGACAGTGCACTCGCTGAGCCACCAATAAATAATAAAAAATAGTTATAAATCAAATTTTCATCAGAATTCGGTCAGCTCAGAACTTGCTGGTAACAATGCCCTAATGCACGTTCATGCCAAAAATCAAGGTTCTAATGTCAACGGTTCTCCTTATTTTGCCGACGAAATGATTCGGATGGACTCACTCACTCATTACCGGACAGTTTGCAAATGATAGCCTAGTTCGTAGGAAAATTGAAATTTGACGGTCAATTTTCAATTTTTGATTTTGGGATCACAAAAACAAAAAAACGAAAATTGAAATTTGTCAGTCAATTTTCAATTTTCGTTTTTCGTTTTGCTTCACGCAAAAATGAATATCAAATTGAAAATTGCCTCGACTTTGATTTTAACTTTGACGTATCAATGTTAAGTTCGCACGTGGAAGGGTTATGATGTAACTTCCGGTGCGACGCGTAGAATAGAAAACGCAAATCGTGTCGTATAAGAGGGATGGGCCGTGAGAGGCATGTGACCCACCAGGCCATCCTCGGGAGCCAGTGTATCGATCGATTTGTTAGGGTATCTATACACTGCCTTGGTTAGTTCTGGATAAGAATAGACCAAGGGGTATCCTCTGAATCAAACCAATTAGTGAACAGACTCAGCCAGCTCATTACGCCAATCGACTGCACGGTTTGAGATGTGACATCGCTAGCATAACGTTGATGTCGGGCGGAAATCGACATCGATAGTCAAAGCAAAAACCATCGGCTTGGGATACCGACATGCTAATTCAAAATAACCGCGGGGATGAAATGTTCGAGATTGAGGCAACGACTCAAGGCAACGACTCAAGAACTCACTTGAATCACCAAAAATGTCCAGGTAAACCATTCACGATTTACCTGGACTTGTGAAGATGCACAAGACCGGTCTGGACAGGTGGCATCCCGCTGTTTTCACTGGTTATTGGCATTGAGATTTTCTCATTTCTGAAAATAGATGTTTAGAGCACTATAAAAGCGAACGGCATTCATGAACACAACCGCTATTTGTTATTGATTTAAAATATAATACTTATAAAGATACCAACAAAGATGTAATAGTAATAAGAGTAAGCATCGCGGTGATGGGCCGCGAAATCCGTAAATGGCATATGACTGCGCGGCTCAGTTTTCACAGGCAGGTCACAAAACCCGATCAACCCTTCCTCATATTCAACGCATTAAGTGCGGGTGTCAAACGCTTCAACGCATCGACGCGGGAAGTTCATTTGGGGGTTATGATTAGGGTCCCACGTAGTTATTATACTACCCTACTTTAATGAAACTCCTATGTGTATCAACCTCGTTGTTCTTCATATAATGCGTCACACCTGCTGCACGAATGCGTACTCTATTCTGCAAATGCCCAGTTGGTCTATTACAATCTAGCTCGAATGCCTAGCTCCAAGGATATATAATGTCGTGAAACTTCCATATTTTTCCCCTTACTGGTTTTCCATATTATGCTCCAAACCTGCCTATACAACCCGATTTGCGCTTCCCATACTACTCCGCGGGCCGAAAGTGACATCATAAGCCCTACGCGTGCCCAGTTAACATTGACGCGTCAAAGTTAAAATAAAAAAAATAAAAAAAACGAAAAACGGACAAGTCGAGGCAATTTTCAATATTTGATTTTCATTTTTGGGCGAAACGAAAAACGAAAATTGAAAGTCAAATCTCAATTTTTGAGTTTGAGAAACCGAAACGAAAAACAAAAATTGACGGTCAAATTTCAATTTTTGATTTTGCGAAACCAAAAACAAAAAAACAAACCAAAAAATTGAACTGTGCAAGGTTACACGCAAGTAGTAGCGTTAGAGTGAATGGGCAAACTATTCACCCGGATGTAACTATGACGTCACAGGGGTCACTGAGGTCAAGTGTGGTACGAAGATGGCGGCCTTGGCGGCCATGCTGTAATACAAGATGGCGGTGTACTCGGCATTGGCGGCCATGTTGTAATACAAGATGGCGGTGTACTCGGCATTGGCGGCCATGTTGTAATACAAGATGGCGGTGTACTCGGCATTGGCGGCCATGTTGTAATACAAGATGGCGGTGTACTCGGCATTGGCGGCCATGTTGTAATACAAGATGGCGGTGTACTCGGCATTGGCGGCCATGTTGTAATACAAGATGGCGGTGTACTCGGCATTGGCGGCCATGTTGTAATACAAGATGGCGGTGTACTCGGCATTGGCGGCCATGTTGTAATACAAGATGGCGGTGTACTCGGCATTGGCGGCCATGTTGTAATACAAGATGGCGGTGTACTCGGCATTGGCGGCCATGTTGTAATACAAGATGGCGGTGTACTCGGCTTTGGCGGCCAAAAAGTAATCCCCATGGTCGATGAAGTACTATCTCTATAGGAGCCACATAACCCATCAGAATAGTACGTATCACGGACTACACCCGTAGAGCTAGGCGCGCATGTGTGACCTGGTCTATAAAACACGCCACTCGGGATCCTACACCTTCATTTCTACGGTTGCAGAGCCATGGCGGACATCCAGCCCCATGCGACTCGCATTTTACAGTATGCCACCGTGGTGAATTCATTCATGGGTGACCGAGCAGTGGTCCGGTCCATGTTTGCAGATGGCGACGACAACGAGGGACGACGCCAGATCCTGAACGAGTTCACAGAAGCGGTCCTCCACAGAGTGCACTCGATGGAGAGGCGTGCCATCACTCACCACTACTGGACTATGACAGCCATCCTTAATGCTCGGGCTATGGACCACGAGCGCTCACGCCGGAACCAGCTACGGCTGGTTGGCCTAGTCATGGTCTGTGCCCTATTGACCCTGGCGCTGTGGTATTGACAGTATAAATACGAGGGTCAGACAGAGTGTGTGTCATTCACCGTTCGACATTTAGAGCAAGCATGTCATCCGACCTACGAGCCATCCTGCCCCTTACACCCCAGGCGGGGTTACACGTCTATGAAGATAAAGTCACCCTGGTGGAAGACTGTGGAGCTATTTGCTGGGCGCCCGCTGACACCCTATCGAATACGGTGACGCTACAGCGTGACGGCTGGACCAAATTTAAACGGGTGTTGAGCGGTGAGCTCGACGGACACCTCATCCACATAGACAATGCCATCTACGTATACCGTACCTCCCTCTTCGCACGCCTGGGCCGCTACCAAGACCCTACGCGAGGCTTCACCCTAGGCCCCGCTCTGTGGTCAGCCTTGGAGAAAGTGGTGCCTATTATGGACCAGCTGTTTACACCATGAACAACTACATGAACCCGACGACGATGCCATTGATTACCCGGCTCGACTCAGTCAGCCCAATGACATGACCACCTGATCCTTTGATCTCACGGGGTTCTCCCTATAAATACGAGAGACAGTGAAATCTGGTACCATTCACGTACTGACCATGACGGAGCATATAGTACTGGCCATGACGGAGCATATAGTACTGGCGTATTTCAGCTTGACCCCCGAGGTTTTCCTGCACGTGTATGCGGATAAGGTCGATATCATGGAGGAGGTGGGAGACGTCTGTGACGGACCCTACACAACCGTGCCCGGCTCACATTCGTCTGTCCCGGAGGGCTGGACCAAATTCAAACGGGTGTTGTCTGGTGAACTGGACGGCGACCTCATCCACTTGTGTCACGATGTGTACATCCGACGCGGCCCTTTCTTTGCTCAATTGGCTCGGCTAGATGGAGGTACAGTGCATTTTACCCTTCACCCTGATCTATGGTCTGCATTGGAAGATGCCGTGGTAGATGTGGATGAAGTGCTTATCAAGCGGTCATCAGACGAGTTGGACTGGTCATTTACCATGGCCACTGTGGAAGCCCACGAAGAAAATCAGAAAGAAACTCCGGCCCAAGATACACCCGTTATAAATAAACGATAGAGCCAGGGTCCATCATCATTGTGTCACCATGAAGCGCTGGGAGAAGGTGTTGGATAACTTATACTACAGTCCCGACAGTCCGGCGGCCTATAGCGCATTGTCGGCTCTCTATCGAGCGGCCAAACCCCAGGGGATACAACGTGCCCAAGTCCGAGATTGGTTAAGAAGACAAGACACCTATACCTTACATCGATCTGTCCGTCGCCATTTTCTACGGAACCGGGTCATCGTGGGAGGAATAGATGCCCAGTGGCAAGCGGATTTGGTCGACATGAGCGCCTTTGCCAAACACAACGATGGGAATCGGTATATCTTGACGTGCATCGATATCCTATCCAAGTATGCGTGGGTGGTACCCATCCGGACGAAAACCGGGGCAAATCTCATAGCGGCGTTCAAAGACATCTTCAAGACCGGGCGCAAACCCTTGTATTTGCAAACCGACGAAGGCACGGAATTCCTCAACAGACCGTTCCAAGCCTTTCTGAAAGCCCAGAAGGTGTTTTTCTTCCATACGTACAACGAGACCAAGGCTTCCGTGGTGGAAAGGTTCAACAGGACATTTAAAGGTCGCATGTATAAATATTTCACCTATAAGAATACAAGGCGGTACATCGATGTTCTCCCGAAACTGGTAAGGGGTTACAATCGAGCCTATCATCGAAGTATACAGAGAGCCCCCATTACCGTGACCCAACGCAATGAAGCCCAAGTCCGGCGTGTGTTGTACCCCATACCATCGCAGCGAACGACGAAGGCGATGTTCAAGGTCGGGGACCCTGTACGGATCAGTAAAGTCAAGGGCAAGTTCGAGAAAAGTTACTTGCCCAACTGGAGCGATGAGCACTTCCTGATTAAACGGCGCCTACCCCGACAGCGGCGAGTCTATGAACTGGAAGATCTTCAAGGGGAAACGTTGCTAGGGACGTTTTACGAGACGGAATTACAGCCTGTCGTAAAAACACAGCAAGACTACTACACGGTGGAGCAGATTTTGAAAACGGAACGTCGACGTGGCAAACTGTTTCATTTCGTCAAATGGCAAGGCTGGCCCAGTTCCTTCAATTCCTGGGTCGCGGCCAACCAGGTGAAACGGCTATAAAGCCAGACACCACTGCCGTCCTCCTTCATTCCACGTCCAACCATGAACACGGTGCAACCGTCTCTGAACACAGCGTCTCCCAAAACGCGCAAAGCGCAAGTGGTCTTTGGGGTGCTATTGCTAACCCTGCTGAGTGTGTTGTACGGAGGTGTGTTTTACGACGTAGCCTATGTCAGTACGTTACTTAACCAACTGAGAACACCAGCCACCAGCGAAACCGGTCTACAGAGAGCACCAGTCGTATCGAGCCCAGTCACCACCACCACACCCCGTGTACAAGCCACGTCGAGTGTAAGCTCTACACCAACGCCAAGTACATCCACTACGTCTCAAGAGCCACCGGATTTCATCCCTCACAGTGAACCGACAACCACGACCACCCACGTTGTACCCACCACCACCACCATCATCCCTGACAGTGTACAGACAACGACGACCGACGTTGTACCCACCACCACTCCAGTTCACTCGTACGAAATTTACAAGAGCGGGTTACCACGACAACGGATACACCTCGAACCATGGACTTGGTTGGCACGTTGGCAGCATCCCTTCACGTGTCTCATCGCAGGACCGACGGGTTCGGGCAAAACGCACTTCGTCAGGAAGCTCCTTCAACACGCCGACAGCATGATCACCCCACCTATTGCCCGAGTCGTGTGGTGTTACGGAGAATGGCAGGCAGCGTATGCAGCAATGCCCCACATCACGTTCCTGGAAGGCCTACCCAACCTGGCCGATTTGGAACCCGACACCTTGGTGGTTCTGGATGATCTCATGGCGGAGACGGATGCGCGGTCACCCAACTCTTTACCAAAGGCAGCCATCATCGACGGCTCAGCATCATCTACATTGTGCAGAATCTGTTCAGTAAAAACAAAGAACATCGGAACATCAGCTTAAATGCCCACTACCTGGTGGTCTTCAAAAACCCGAGAGATGCCACTCAACTGCTGCACCTGACGAGACAGATGTATCCCGGCCGCACACCGTTTGCGTTGGAAGCCTTTAAAGATGCCACAACCCCTCAGCACGGGTATATGCTCTTCGACCTCAAGCAAGCCACCCCCGAGCACCTTCGACTACGGACCGGCATCTTTCCCGGAGAGACCCACCACGTGTACTTGCAAAAATAATGTAAACACATCCACAGTGGCTCCCCCAGCTGGGGTCTGTGTGTTTTGATGATGGGGAATAATAAAAAGAATGAATACCACAGCAGGGTTGACTTTGTGTCTGAGGTAGATAAAAAGAGCAGAGTTGTGGGTTCTAGCATTAGTTGTACAGGATGTCTGCGCGAGTACGGAAGCACGCTCCCACGCTCCGTGTATTGAAGACGGCTCCACCCGAGTTAGTCCGAACCATTGTACGCGGTGCGGACCCTGACCTTGTACGCTGTCTGTGCGAGATCGGGTACAACCTGTTAAAAGGCAACGTACCACTGACTCCGGCTCAGAAGACCAAGTTGGCCAAGCATAAGACAGGTCTCCGAACCTTAGTCCAGAAGCGGGTCCCTCAAACACAAAAGAAAAAGGTGTTACAGAAAGGCGGCTTTCTCGGGGCCATCTTTAGCACCGTTGGCCGCTTCTGTGTTGGGTCCAGTACTGGGTGGACTCTTCGGCCGACAATGAACCACACGAAAAAAATGGTCCTCGTCGAACCTCGGTTCCTTCAAAACCTCCAATCGCCCTACCCTGTCCCACCTACGGTGAAGACCATAAACACCCTCGATGGAGAGATGCAACAGATCTTACAGAGACCGGGGTTAAGCGACAGTGAGAAAGTACAACGGTACAATGAGACGCTTCAACGGTACATGACGTTCATGGACCAATACAAAACCCTGTCTACCCCACCACCACCACCACCACCACCACGTGGCACACCGCCGACTTCAGCACCGCTCCAACAGCCGCCATTACCAGGGGTAGCCCCCACAGCCCCACAGTGGGTGGAAGACGAAGTGCTGAAGAGTGTACCTGCATCGTTCAAGAAACAAGCTGGTCTGGTATTACAACGGATGAAACAGAATCCTAACATGACTTGGAATGATAAAGGCGAACTCCTGGTACAGAATCAGGTGGTCCCCGGCACCCACATGACGGATTTAGTGAATGACCTGATGCGTCAACGCAGATCGCACACGGATCCTCGAGGATGGGAGGTCTTCCCTCAAGGCTTGAAAGACATGCATGTACCACAGGAATTGGTGGGGAACCCCCACCGCTGGGCCTTTATGCAGCAAACCCAGCAATCGCCGAGTGGCCCACTACCTTCTTGGGAATCCGACTGGGAACCGAAGTCACCCCCCAAAACACCACCACAACGGGCACCTTATTTTCGTGCCTTTAAAAAACCACCCTTGATCAAGACACCCCACATCTCCAGAGCCGTGACACGTAGCAAGTCACCGCGACGAACACGACGCCGGACACAACCGCCCAAGGCTTGGAACACCTATTAAAACCAACAGCAGCAGCAGGACAGCTCAGTCGCCATGTTTTACCTCACCCTACCCAGTAACAGTTCGCTGGATGTGTTTCCTGACAACACCGTGGCCAAGTATGTGACTCAATTACCACAACCGTTGCATTTACCTGGCCGGTGGGAATGTGGACTGGTGGATATTCAGTACCCTTACTCGTGGTACAACGTGCGAGCCAATGAAGTGTGGTACGAGGTGACCTACGAAGGAAAAGACACCCGACTCACTCTCCCTGAAGGCCAATACGATACTCCCAAGGAATTCATGGGTGGGCTGTCAAGACTGTTGCATTATAAGGCTCTACGGGAGGTCACAAATACTTCAAGACCCATCAAAGCCTATCCCTTCAAGAATCACGTGAACTTCGATTACAACGCACACAACGACAAGGCAGAGCTTATCGTCACCGCCAACGCGAGTGTCGTACTGAGTCCTATGCTACAGCAAATGCTGGGTTTCGATCTACAGACGTTCGCTGGTCCCACCGAACACCATGGCGAGATCCCGATGGATATGAAGTCGGGTATGTACGGACTCTACGTCTACTCGGACGTGGTGGACAACCACATCGTGGGCGATATCAACACACCTCTGTTACGGGTGGTGCCCATTAAAAATAAGTATGGCGATCAAGTCACCCACAGTTTCACCCACATGCTCTACCTGCCTGTACGACAAACCCACATCAACACGATCACGGTGGATATAAGAGATGACACGGGACGACCGGTGGCATTCGAACGCGGGAAAGTGGTGCTGACACTTCATTTTCGACAAGCACGTGCTCCCCACTTTGTATAATGAAGGTGCCTTACGAGTGCGATGCACGCAGCTATATGGACTATTATGCCCAACAGGCCGGGGGTGGCTTTCCGGTGTTTAGTGGTGCACGCATGCAACGTGGACATGGACTGGGGAACATACTCGGGAGCATCGTCAAAACGTTCCTGCCCTTGGTGACGCGTGGGGTGAAAGCAATCGGCAAACAAGCGGTACGCAGTGGACTGGAAGTGGCCGGTGATGTCTTGGGGGTACGGCACCCAAAGAAGCCTTGAAACGGCGGGCCAAAGAAGCGGGAGGCGTCTTGGTGGCCAAAGCACGACGCACCGTAGGGAATAAAAGAGCTGCCCCACCGAGACCACGCACCAGTCGACGACCGACCCAGCGACGACGCACATCGAAGAAGACCCGGGATATCTTTTCTTAAAACATGTCCTTGATCCACGCCGAGTCCTGCCCCTCCACCAACAGTGAATTTGATTTGTGGACCGTGCCGCCCACACAGACCAGTGCCGAACAAGGATTATGGGTGGAGCATCTCCCGCTGTCCAGCATCAACGCAACAGGACCCATCGAGTTCACCATCAGTAATGCGGATACGACCTATGTGGATTTAGCCCATACCTACTTGTATGTGAAAGCCAAGATCGTCAGTGGAGATGGCACCAGAATCGTCGACCAAGCAACGGTGGGCCCGACGAATCTCTGGCTGCACTCGATGTTTCAACAGGTGGATATATTTCTCAGCGACAAACTCATCAGTGACTCGACCAACACGTACCCCTATCGAGCCTACATCGAGACGCTGTTGTCGCATGGGCGAGAGGCTAAAAAATCTCAACTGACAGCCGCTTTATTCTACCAGGACAAAGCCGAGCACATGGGCGCAGAGAACGACAAAACGGGATATAGCCAACGGAAGGCTTTGACCGCGAACGGCGTTGCGGTGGATATGATCGGTCGACTGCACGCAGACATGTTCATGCAAGACCGATACCTCTTGAACAAGGTTCCCATCAAAATCCGACTGATACGGGCGCCTCCGACCTTCGCCTTGATGGCCACTAACGTAGAGGCGCATGTAGCTGACTATAAGATTGTCATCGAAGACGCAGTCCTGTATGTCCGAAAAGTGAAACCGAATCCAGCCGTTCAATTGGGACACATGAAAGCCTTGGAAACAAAACCAGCCCAGTACCCTATCCGACGTGTGCAAACCAAAGTGTTCTCTGTGTCTGCTGGAAATATGAGCGCCAACAAAGACAACCTGTTCCTGGGGGAACTACCCAAGCGATTGATCCTGGCCTGTGTGGAAAATACCAGTTTCAGTGGAGCCTACCCAGAGAATCCGTTTGACTTTAAACATTTCGGCATCAATTTTGTGGCCCTGCATGTGGATGGACAACAGGTGCCAGCCACGGCCTTAACCCCGAACTTTGGGCGCGCGAATTTCATTCGAGCCTATCAGAGCCTGTTTACCCACCGGTCAAATCAACCAGGACGAAGGGAATTTCATCAGTCGGGCGGACTACGGGAACGGATACACGTTGTTCTGTTTCGATCTGACCCCCACCTTAGAGAACGACCATCAGCTGGCCCTGGCCAAGCAAGGCAATTTACGGTTGGAAATCCACTTTCAACGAGCCCTCCGGAGCACCGTCAATGTGATCTGCTACGCCGAGTTTGACAACATCATTCAAGTGGACAAGGCGCGCAACGTGCTGTGTGACTTCTCCACCTAACATGGATACAGAGCAGATAACCACCGTGCTGGAGAATGACCCAGGGACACGTATGGTCTTTCAATGGGTGTTCGCCCGAGATGTGTTCCCATTAGACCGTATGTATCCTGCTGCTTACGTTCTCAACACGGACCCGATGGATCGGCTCGGTGAACATTGGGTGGCCGTGTACTTGACAGAACAGCAGGGGGAATACTTTGACCCGTACGGCCTGCCACCCCTCCATCCCGATTTAACAGACTTCATGGATCAAGGCACAGAGACGTGGTGTTGGAACAGTCAAACGTTGCAAAGCCTGACCAGTAGCGTGTGCGGACAATATTGCTTGTTTTACCTGTACCATCGATGCCGGGGAAGACCCTTATCTACCATCGTACAGATGTTTGACGAGTACCCCAAGGCCGAGGACCGAGATGTACTCGTCTATGACTGGGCCGCCCATCATTTCAATGTACAAGTCCCGTTCTGGGCTTGAATTCTTTCAATGTACATACGCCCGCTGTTCTGGGCTTAAGTTTACAAGCCCCCTGTTCTGGGCTTCAGTTTACGAGTTTTCACGTGGTTGTTCTCACGTTGTTGTTGTTACTGAATAAAAAACAAAATGAGATCTCACCAAAAAACCCTGTCTTGTGTGTTTTTATTCATAATGCATCAATGCCCAATGTGGAGATTCAGTGAAACTGAAATCAGTGGTGTAGGATGAGGCCAAAATGTAACCCATCAAGGTTAGAATGCAAGAGCACTATAGTAAAAATAGAGAGCCAATGAAATCAGCCCACAGACCAAGTACGTGTTTTTGGTCTAGGTTTGGAGCGGGCATTTCATTGAGGTGCGTGTATACGGTGAGTGAAGAGACTCGTCCAACACGTATAGATTAAGTTTATGACTATAAGTTCTCCCTACATTGACGCGCGCGCGCACGGGCACTGCCGGTAATGACGCGAGCGCGCGCTGCGGCCGGGGCGGAGCGGGGCGGGGCGGGGCGGGGCGGGTAAACACCCCGGCGGTTGAACATACGGACGTGTAAGGGGAAACATTTGGAACTCTTTCAGTGCTCGGGATGTGACCCATCAATACCCAGAAACCCAACATAAGTGTTAACACCATGATATAACCTGCTCGGAGCATGGTTAGTACGAATGTTTCGGTGGTGGTGGTGTTCAATAAAAAACTTCATGAAAACCCAAGTGAAGTTCAAATATTTATTAAGGTGAACATTTTAAGAATGTATGTACAAGTATATAAGAACGTTGCAAACAAGAATTGAGGTGAACGTATGTATAGAGAGAGAAATCACAGTGGAGTATATAACAGTTAAACCGAGTCATCGAACTGACGTATATCGAGTACTTATTCAAAAGAATGACAAACAAGTTCATGGTGTAATGTATATAGAGAGTAATTTAGAGTCCAAATATGTATGTCCATTAGAATTCACAAGTCCGGGTATAAGATAATATATGTTCACAAGTCCAGGTAAGTGGTACTGATGCCATCGGCCAGGACTTTCCGTTTCGGATAAAAGAAAGTAAAGGCGTCTCGTTGCTGGATGTACGTCCGCATCTGGTGGTCCACCACGCGAAATCCTCGGTTAGTGCCACTCGCACTGGCCTGGCTTTGCAGCACGTTCAAGTACAAGGCTTTGTCGATGTTGGGATCGCGCCGGTTCACCCCTTTGCAGCTAAACTTATTTTCGTCTCCCCCGTAACAGTAATACGTCTTGGAGGAGAGCGCAATCATAGCATCCCCACTCCACTCCAGCTTGAAGAGCCCGGGCGTACGCTTATCATACTGGTAATGGTCACGTCGAGGTAACCACTGGTCCCGTTCCACCTCATACTGGGCCCGTAACTCCGGTTTCACCAGGGACTCCCAATCCGCATTAGAGACGGCCATGTAGGCCGAGTCCGAATCCATCTCCATGAGTTGCCAGTCTGATGGATTAAAATAGACACCCATGAAGTCATAGAGAAACTGCAGCATCCTCAGCTTGGCCACGTGGTATACCATACATCCAATCTGCAGGGGTAAGTTGTAACGGATAGTCTTCTTGGCTAAAGTGATTTCATACGTGTCGTCATCGATGACCTCCACGGACCGAAACAGAGGAGAATTCACTTTTTTGCGGGCTTGAGTAGTAGTACAGATGTTCACGTTCACGTGCTTATCCTGGTTGGTGACCGTTTTCCCATAATAGCCATTGCCCGTCAATTTCCACGATTCACCGATGATGGCCTTACTCGGGTCTTGGTCCCCTTGACGACGGGCAGACGTCACAATGTCGGCATTCTCCGCAAAACAGGCGTGGGGTACGTACTGTATCACTTGATATATTTTCGTAATTTCCAGACCGTGGCTCATGTACCACTGCAGCAGCGGAGTGCCCAGCAAGATTTTCTCTGCCCACATACTACCAATCAACATGCGTCTAGGTCGAGGCAAACACTCGTGTTGATCCGCATAGGCCCCCATGGTGTCCCCAATATCATCTCGACCCACCAGCGTGTTCTTAAAGATGGGCGGGCACTGGGCGAAGAGGGGCTTGAGAGTGTCGGGAACATGCAAATCACATTCGAGAAAGCCGTAGAGGTCCCCCGAACGAATGGCGTCGAACATCTGTGGTAGACTCAGGAGTGGGCGACGACTCAACGGGTACTCGCGCTCTTTTAGGAAACGCCGTAAATGAGGCAGGGCCTGGCACATGGTGTGAAATTCACACTCCCACATTTCGATCAGATGGTAGCCTCTCTCTTTCACATAATCACCGTTCTGCACCACTTCTTCCCGTAATTCTTCCGGTGTTTTTCCACGTCGGTCGTTGAAGCGTCCAGCGCTGAAATGGCATTCGTGGCCGTGCCAATAGCAACCGTAAAATTGGAATACGGTCGGTGTCCTACCCACCAGGGCAAACCCATCGACGGGGAGTCGACGATCTCCTATGCGCTTCTCTGTGGCGTTGGTCTGATGGCGTATAGTAACTCCCCGTCGATAGGCTTCCCAATCTAACCACTGGTCAGCCAGATGCTTGTAAGAAGCGCGTTGCGGTGTAAAATGCCGCCCTTCCGCCAACCAACGTGTATAATGTCCACTGGGCATAGGTTGGGCCAGAGACCACAGGTACAAGGCATTGGCATCGAAACCGATGATCTTAGCACAGGGTTTTCCACCGGGGAGAGTAGTGACGTCCTTCTCGTGATAACGGTGGAAAATAAGACTCGGTCCACCCACAATGTTCTGCTTTAGACAATCATGCATGTCCGCATCTTTTTGCTGTATCAGCGAGAAGTACGTAGGACACGCTTGAAAAAGATGGCGAAGCGCCAGACCCGGTAAACTCAAGCACTCCTTGAAGATGTCGACATGCATCTCACGACGAAACAGTTGAACCATTTTCTCAGCCGCTTCCAGGAAAGGAACCACATCTAGGTTATTATACCATATCAGGAAATCTCGCAAGGTCTGCATGTGTTGGTCGTTCCATACCTGCTCTAGTTCCCGGTACGCGTCTTCCGGACATTCCACTTGCTTCAAATCGTCAAAGAAGGCGTCCCGGGGTGGCAACTGTGTTTCCTGCAAACGGTCGAGCGTCGATATATACGTGTAAGGGAACCTCCCTTTCGTTTGTGCAGTCATACGCCTTCACCCACTGATCATAGCTATAATTAGGAGCTAAGTAGTTCCGTACATCCAGGAAATGAAGCGATGTGGTAGTGAGGGCCATATGATTATTGATCTTCTTGATGACGGACTTGATGGTATTCGCCTGGGCCAAGTAAGGGTAGAGAAATTCCTTCACCATGTTCAAATCATAGCTCCCCGAATTGAAACCGAGCACCGGTAACTGGCCTAGGTATTGTAGGAAGCGCGCTTTCAATTTCTCCGCATACGGTTTGGGTAAAGGCACATCCTGCAACTGCATGGGCTCCGACTGCGACTCCGACTCCGACTCGGACTCTTCATTATCACTAAACGATACACCCGGTATAGGAATCCGATCGTCCAGTTGGTCCAGTACGTCCTGGAACTTGGACACCAACAATGCCGTACTGGCCGCACTGACTTCCTCTAAATACTCCATCATGCGGGTGATCAACTCATGGGAATCGTCGGTAGACACGAAACAGACCGGTGCAGCGTCATAGCCAGGTACGTTGCTGGAAATACTGACACTGAGGGGAATATGGCGCTGCGTCCACTGCGTTTTCGCTGAAAACAGGTCCATGGGCTCCAACAAGGCCTCAAAATCATAACACGCCCGGTAGGGAAAATAACGGTCCGCCTCCGGTATGATGAGACCCTCATCGGCCAGTTCCTCGAAAATAGTAGGCGTATTATGATACACACCACCAGGATATACGCGCTTGACAGCGTTCGTACAGATTTTCTCGTGTCGATGTAAGTTGGGGGCACGGTGAAACACCCGATGGCATTGGGCGCAACTGTAACACTGGGCGTACTGGCTCATATTGTAGATCAGCGAAAAATGACTCACGCCATTGTAGTCGAAAACATTGACTTTCATTGTAGAAGCATACCGTTCTGTTGAACGACGAACCAATTCAGCCACAAATGTATCCTCCTCGCATTGTAATCGGTATACAAAGATATTGATGTTGAACAGTGTTTCCACGTCATCCAAATTCTTGAAAGGGACTCCACGGAAGTGCCGCTCATCCAAGTCGTGCTGCTCTAAGTACTGTTGCCAATAGTCATTGGCCACTTTGTCACAACTCTGGGGATTACACTCGTCCACATGCACGGCCAAACACCGAAACAAACATTTCCGGTCTTTGTAGGGTCCTTTACGGCCTCCCGTTAATGCATACAGTCCGGGTCGATGAAGCAGCCAAGGAGGGAGTAGTACAGGAGCACCGATAGGATGATCTCTCATTTTCGTGACGAAAAATGTGACGTTGATCACCATTTCCACAAGCCATTGGGTATTGGGGCGTTGCAACCGGGCCCATTCCAATGGATCCAACGTAGTCAATTGGTCGAGGAGTGGCTCCAGGGAAATCGCATCCGTCACCGTGAACGGCTGGTCAAACACATAGGTATTATTTCTGGGATAATAATACCGCACCTGGTCCGTCTCCTTGTGCCGTAAAATATACCCGAATGTCATATTCAACTTGAACGCTGTGACCTGGTCTGTGAAAATGTTCTCAGCGTAGGTAGACAGATAGGTGAGGTCCTGCAGTCGAAAGTTATACAAGTCCAATAGACGACGGTCACGGTGAAAACAATGGCGTATGGTAGCCCAGTGTCGTTGATAAATCTCCCTCACACGCTCGTCTTCAGGCAAGACTTCAACCGGAGGTGCTGCTGGGTCCCATGGAAAATCTTCTCCACGTCTCATGCTTTCTCTCCTCCTCTCATCCAAACACGCTGGTCAGGCAGGCAGGCAGGCAGGCAGGCTGGTCAGGCTGGTCAGGCAGGCAGTCAGGCTGGACTGGCAGGTCAGGCAGGCAGGCAGGCTGGTCAGGCAGGCAGGCAGGCAGGCAGGCTGGTCAGGCAGGTCAGGTAAGTCAGAGAGCTCCGCAAGGTAGTGCAATGAATACACCAAACCACTAAAAATCGCCCCTTTTATACGTTTTTCTGATGCCATCACCGCCATGTTGTATTACAACATGGCCGCCAATGCCGCCATCTTGTATTACAACATGGCCGCCAATGCCGCCATCTTGTATTACAACATGGCCGCCAATGCCGCCATCTTGTATTACAACATGGCCGCCAATGCCGCCATGTTGTAATACAAGATGGCGGCATTGGCGGCCATGTTGTAATACAAGATGGCGTTGATCAACATTGTAGCGATCGTGGTGCAACATTGTTGCAATTCGAGGAGCCAGGTGTTCCGTACGTGCGCTCACTCACACAGACACGTAGGCGCCAGACCAGGGGTTCAGTCGCCGCAACATTGTAGCGATCGGTTGCAACAATGTTGCACCACGATCGCTACAATGTTGCGGTATGACAGTAGCGATCGTGGTGCAACATTGTTGCAATTCGAGGAGCCAGGTGTTCCGTTCGTGCGCTCACTCACACAGACACGTAGGCGCCAGACCAGATAATGTTGCAACCCGATCGCTACAATGTTGCGGCGACAGTGAACCCCTGGTCTGGAGCCTACGTGTCTGTGTGAGTGAGCGCACGTACGGAACACCTGGCTCCTCGAATTGCAACAATGTTGCACCACGATCGCTACAATATTGATCACCGCCATGTTGTATTACAACATGGCCGCCAATGCCGCCATGTTGTATAACAACATGGCCGCCAATGCCGCCATCTTGTATTACAACATGGCCGCCAATGCCGCCATCTTGTATTACAACATGGCCGCCAATGCCGCCATCTTGTATTACAACATGGCCGCCAATGCCGCCATGTTGTATTACAACATGGCCGCCAATGCCGCCATCTTGTATTACAACATGGCCGCCAATGCCGCCATCTTGTATTACAACATGGCCGCCAATGCCGCCATCTTGTATTACAACATGGCCGCCAATGCCGCCATCTTGTATTACAACATGGCCGCCAATGCCGCCATCTTGTATTACAACATGGCCGCCAATGCCGCCATCTTGTATTACAACATGGCCGCCAATGCCGCCATCTTGTATTACAACATGGCCGCCAATGCCGCCATCTTGTATTACAACATGGCCGCCAATGCCGCCATCTTGTATTACAACATGGCCGCCAATGCCGCCATCTTGTATTACAACATGGCCGCCAATGCCGCCATCTTGTATTACAACATGGCCGCCAATGCCGCCATCTTGTATTACAACATGGCCGCCAAGGCCGCCATCTTGTATTACAACATGGCCGCCAAGGCCGCCATCTTCGTACCACACTTGACCTCAGTGACCCCTGTGACGTCATAGTTACATCCGGGTGAAAAGTTTGCCCATTCACTCTAACGCTACTACTCACGCACACATTAGTCGTAAATGCAAATGTTTGGGAGAAACCAGATCAATTTTAATAAAGTATCACTCTCGTATTTCTATATGACATAAACTCATTTTGGAAAGCTGGAATACGGGAGCGATGCTGAGCTTTCCATCTTTCTACTTTCAATTTTTGCAAGATGGAAAGCTGAATTGTTAAGTGTTACACGGGCCGTTTTAGAACCCTCTTTTGGTGTTCCTGAATACATAAGGAAAGCGGTGTTAACAAATTTATTATTTTCGTTTGTATAATCGTATTCTGAATGTGCACACTGGTCTTCAAATTGTAATGGCACTCAAAACCCGAAGGTCTATGTCGAATACTCGTATTCAAAAACAAATTGGTAGGCTTGTAGAGCAGCAGTGTTACAACTGGGAACATCAAAGTACAAGTTAAAAAAAACACCAAAAGGTCACATCACACCTCAGCTGCCTGGCCTGTGAGATACTGTAAGATATTGATGTATACGTATATGTTTTTTCAATAAATTATGAAAATTATTAAATATATATATATTTTTTCTAAATCGATTTGTTTTTTTGTTTTTTTGTTTTTTTTATAAGTGTATTTCTCTTTCATCTTTGGCTCAGTTAAAGTCATTCCCTATCAAGCTGAGTTACTACAGTTTTTAATTATCTACCATACCCTGCCATCTATGACATAGAATAAAGAGCTCTTTTATTCGTTTGTTCTTGAATACGGGTATTCGACATAGATGTTCTACCATACCCTGCTCTCTATGACATAGAGTGAAGAATACTGTTATATGAATTATGAATGACGGACCAGACGCTTGTAATTTATTCTATGTCATAGAGGGCAGGGTATGGTAGATAATTAAAAACTGTACTAACTCGGCTTGACATTATAGGAAATGACTTTGAGCCAAAGATGAAAGAGAAATACACTTAGAAAAAATATTTTTTTTAAAAATCGTTTTAGAAAATATATATATATATTTATTAATTTTCATTATTTATTGAAAAAATTATACGTAGAAATCGAGCATCCAATAGCCTACAGGCCAGGCAACTGTGTATCACACTTTCGATAATTCAGTTATGCATGCCCTCAGACTGATCAACCTGAAAAATGGAGGGAAGTTGAACAGGGCAACATATCAGTCACTGCGATTAACCCTATCTGGCTTGAGCGATTTGGGACCTTTCCAGGCTTGGGGGCCATTTTGGCCTCCATATATATTGTTCTTATCCCTTGAGGTAGGGGCGGAAACTTACCACACTATACCGTTGGACCAAGCCCTACCAGAAAATGTAAAAATAAATCCAATATGGCCGCTATGATGATGTGATTTTCAAAAAAGGTATTTTTTGGTCGATTTTTCGGTCAGATTTTTCGAATTTCTCATTTCTAGCAAATTATAATAATAGCTTTTGCCTACTTTCCTCGCAGAAAAGCAGGAATTTTGAAGAAAAGTGACGAAAAAGTCACTTTTCTGGCACCCAACATGGCCGCCATTTTGAATTTGCCCATGATTCTCTGCTCTATGAGTTATGCAAATAGGCCCAAAATTACCCCAGTATGATAAGCTACAAAGCCATATGCTGCAATTTGATAACCCGTGCATATAGACTATCCCAGGAGCCTATGTCTCGCAAATCGTGCACATTCACGCCATCGCTGAGAGGTTGTTCAAATAATTTCAATTGGAGAGTGGATTAACGGAAGGGTCAGTCTGTGAAGAATGAAGAAAAACAACAACATTTCCGGCAACAAGAAACATGCTGTAAAGATTATAGAAATAGCAGTAGTCCTCGTGAAATTCTCAGATGTATTTGGTCGGCTGTTGCTCTTGACAAAGGTAAGTCTAGACTTAACATATTCCTATTCAATTTAAGAGTGCATTTAGGGTTCGTGGGGTGTGTTTGAGCGATTAATAACGCCCGCTCACGCCAAGCTTAACGCTTCAACAGCATGGTGAATTAGCTCAATCTAACCAAGATGGTAAATCAGGGGAATACCATCTAGACGTAACGCTATGAAAACTTCATGCAAAATGTTCGCCGATATTCTACGAGATCCCATAATCAGCCAATCACGACCATTTCCACCTTTTCGCTCTGACGATGATTGACGTTTACTTCAAGGAGATTAACATCTTCGCACGGCACAATCTTTTGATATTTATTACCCCTAACAAAGCCAGACTTTTCGGCGGGAGTAAACTCTTTGATGTTTACGGACCCTGCCGGGAAATGATGCCATATTTGGAAACTGTTTCGGGATAATGTTTATATATTAGACCACGAGCTGCCGTGTGTAATTACTGTGGGCGTGATTTTGAAATAGTTACAACCAGCTATCCATCTGATTGGCTAACAATAGTAGTTTCAACTCGCACGGGATTTATATAGGGCTGAATTCAGATATAATATTCCGTGATGTTATATCTGAGTTTACTGAGATTGGAATTAGCTCAGAAGTCTGATTTTCTAGATATTCCACAGAGTTGCCACCAATTCCTCGAAGTGCAGTGACGCCCGTCAACGCCCGTTGTTACGGCTTAACGCCTATGGTAACGCCGTAACGTCCTATCTGAACGCCTTAACACCGTAGCTTAACGCCTTGACTCCATGATGTGGTCATATAATTTTCATCATACCCAAGCTGGGGGAGCCGTGTTGGGTATGTTTACAATTGAAGTAGGCTCTTGTCCAATCAGAATTCATTTGGATATATATTTCATCTCCTGATAAGGGAGAAATACAACGAGGACTATGTGAGCGGAAACACATCCTATAGCTTGGAGTGTACCTCACGTCCGGCGGATTACGGCTTGTACACCGGAGAGGTGCAAAATCCTTACACAATTAATGCGCGAGATACTATGATTCCGACGGAATAGGCCGAGCAGTCGCAATGAAGATGTATGGTGTTCTATTTGTGCCAAGTTTCCGTCGCCTTTTCAAAACGCGACGTCGCCTTTTGAAACGCGACGTCGTGTTTCGAAACGCGACGTCGCGTTTTTAAAACACGACGTCGCCTTTTGGAAAACACGACGTCGCCTTTTAAAACGCGACGTCGCGTTTCTTTCCTAGTGTTTTGCATTGTAAAACTCGACACAACGGAACTCGACGTCGCGTTTTCAAAAGGCGACGTCGTGTTTCACCCACGTCTTGTTTGGCAATGTTAAAAGATAGGAAAGAAACGCGACGTCGCGTTTTAAAACGCGACGTCGTGTTTTTTAAAAGGCGACGTCGCGTTTTCAAAAGGCGACGTCGCCTTTCGAAACGCGACGTCGCCTTTTGCAACGCGACGTCGCCTTTCGAAACGCGACGTCGTGTTTCAAAAGGCGACGTCGCGTTTCGAAAGGCGACGTCGCGTTTCGAAAGGCGACGTCGCGTTTCGAAAGGCGACGCGTTTTGAAACGCGACGTCGCCTTTTGAAAACGCGACGTCGCCTTTTAAAAAACACGACGTCGCGTTTTAAAACGCGACGTCGCGTTTCTTTCCTATCTTTTAACATTGCCAAACAAGACGTGGGTGAAACACGACGTCGCCTTTTGAAAACGCGACGTCGAGTTGCGTTGTGTCGAGTTTTACAATGCAAAAACATAGGAAAGAAACGCGACGTCGTGTTTTAAAAGGCGACGTCGTGTTTTCCAAAAGGCGACGTCGTGTTTTAAAAACGCGACGTCGCGTTTCAAAAGGCGACGTCGCGTTTTGAAAAGGCGACGGAAACTTGGCACAAATAGAATGCACTGACACAACCACCTCGCTGGGGGTCTAATAACATCCCAGCCATCAGTCAAATATTTGGACCGGATTCGGGGCCTTCGCGCACATCGCCGGAAGTGACATCATATATAGTAAAAATAGATGTTTGCCAAACATTTCGATTACTTTTCAAGTCTGCATAATACCTCTGTTGACCTAGCGTTAAAAAGAATTATCTGCAGATTATTTTCCCTGTTTATCTGGGCAGAGCATATGAAAAGTAGTTCGCTCATGTGCAACACTGAAGGAGTTGTTCGGCCGGATTCAGACTGAACCGTGCGTTCACGTGGGTTTTCCCCTATACGTCATAGCAACGTAGTAAAGGTCAACTTCCGCTCTTGGAGGCAGGGATGGTAATGGAGCCTGCGAAATGGAGCATGCGCTGTGGGGAGGATGGCACTGACACAGCAGTTATTTCCGGCGGCGCAGCGCCGCCGGATATCTGAATTCGGTAAACATGGGAGCGGCCATCTTGATATTGGACGGGTAACAGGTGTTTTCTCGAGCCATACTTCACAGACGTGCCGTGGAGTGATCCAACTAGTTTCATATCGTAAAACGACAGGACTGTATCACCCGTTCGTAGTTAACACATTAATATTAATTCTGTTACAATGAATTCATCGAATAAATGTCCTTTAGTACTATTTTATTACGGCTGAGAGACCAAATCGATGACCATACATGATCAAGTTATTCACCTGTACCATGTGTACGTCTGCAGCAAAATGTTTGAGATTGAACTGCGAGTTACTAAAAACTTGAAACAGTAAAACACGCGGATCGGATTGATGTGTAGAGAAAGTCGATCTAGGCTTAATTCACAATGACACACATCAATAAAGAAATAGTGGCTTGATGATGGGTCCCGTATAATGCCACAGCGCGATCTCTTACATCAGGCTATATGAAGTGACTTAATACGTCAACCGGAGAACATTACTTTCAAAGTCCTAGTTTGACATCCGGTTCATGTGCACATTTTGCCAGCAAGCACTTAACTTCCGGCTAACCCCACACTTTCCAGATGGGTTCTTGCGCGAACTACATTAGTCAAACCTTTAAGGAAAACAAACAAATCGACGTTTTTTTTTTACCATAATGTGCATCGTGACCTGTATTCACCAGTTGCACACGTCATCGGCTTGTAATACGCAGATTATAAGCTACAAACGTTTCCGCCGGCATTGATGCATCTGCATCAATAAGTTTTCTTGTCATTACTCTGAAGTGATCAAGCGAGTGTGTTTCAGGCCACCGATAACACATATACATGTTTGGCTCCTGTGCATTGTTACGACAAGAAAAACGATCTCAACAAAACAGTACAGCATAGGTTCGTCGTCTCGTTACCCCCTGCTTAATTGTCAGCCCCCACAGCGACAATTATCCAGAAAACCACTAATCTATACCTTCGAAACAGCCGCAAAGTTACGTTACGTCAATCACTTCAAGAAAATAGACATACATTATCCAATTTCTGTCAAAATATTCACCGCCAAATAACATTGGTCAGTTTAACCCAGATCTACATGGGATTACAGGCGAGTATTTCAAGTAAACGTAATGCGGGACTTGCACAATACAGGGTTCCGGCCTCGGCCGCTAGGATCGCCTTTGTCTTTATTTCCGTTTTTTCCCACTTCAATCGTCTGAGAGGCACTGAGCTGGTCTTTCAGAGCGGCTTTGAAAGCTCCATTCTCGCTGAGATCTAACGGCTGGAGCTCTCTTGAACAGCATGCTTGCTAAGCCGCGTCACAGCTCTGTAAATTTGGTAAAACTGCTCTATCCAAAAAGAGTTCGTTTGCGTTTGTCTTGATATAATACCGTACTGATGTTATTCATGACATAATTGAAATGTATAATGGCATGGTTGACATAACTGCACAGTTAGAAACTAAATTATGTGACATGTTTCGCGTAATACACTGCGCGCATAATAATGTAACAGCTCATTACATTTTTGTTGCCTGTGGGTGAGATTAGATTTGGAGCTGTTTGTAAAAAG
>JAVTVY010056222.1:0-28778 GCA_036873755.1 Hanleya hanleyi | reverse complement strand
AAATGAACCTATCGTCCGCCCCTCGAAATAGGTTCGTTCCTGTTTAAAGGACTTTTTCGCATGTGGTCGGTCTTCACTCGACATCCGATGGCTATGTGACCATATTGGCGACACTTCCAACATTGTGGTCCATCCCATGGCTCAACAGGATTTGACCTAGGCGGAGGTGGTTCACTTCGGGATGGCAGCAAAGTCGTTTTTTTCTGTTTGTTGTCCGTCATATGGCCCTCCATCTTCTCCAATCTAGTCGAGAGCTGACAGATCATCCCCTTTATTTCTGTGAGTTCCGACTTCTCTGGTTGTAATGCAGTCACCATTTTGGCAGGAACTGCATTCTTTTTAGCATTATACTCACCCCGACGTTGTTGGTGCTCCCGTTCGATGCATCTTACGGCATAACACAGTTTGTCAAAGTCATCGATGGTATCAAACTTATGTCCTGAGCGATCCTTCAACTCCGGTCGCAGACCAGCCCAGAAACGATTTCTTAAGAGATGGTCATACTGTGTTGCTTCCACCAAACCCTGGCTCAGTGCCTTGCTAAGAAGACTTTCCAGACGGCAACCCCATGCAGTCGTGGTTTCATCTGTACCCTGATGTGTTCCATAGAACTTCTCAAGATGATCATCTCCGAGTTCCACTTCACCGAAGACACTCTTCAATTTGGTTATCAGCCCAATATTGGAGGTCTCTGGTGACATCCGCATCATTGTTCGGGCTGCATCCCCACGTAGTGATGACCTGATTGCCTGATTAACTGTGTCTGATTTAAGATTAGCATCTTGACACAATCTTTCAGCCTGATAGTGCCACAGTTCAAAATCCTCTGCCTTTGCTGATGGATCACCAGAGAAAAAAGGAAGTTTGGGCGGCTGCTTCAGGCTAATAGACCCATCACGCACAGAGACTGCCGCCCCCTCTACAGCGTTAGGTGTCAGGGCCTGCTTCAGTTCAGCTGAACTGGCCGCATCCGAATTCAGCCCCATCTTTCGGTATAATGCCATAAACTGCTGGAATTCATCTCTGGATAACTCATCCCCCATGGTTAAAGATTGGCAAAATGGCGAGGATACCCAATACCAAGGTCAAGGGAGTATGTGAGAAGATATCGTGGACAACGACTTTGTAGGACAAGGGTGTGAAGAATTACAAACAGGGCCACTCAAAAGGATAATTTAGCTAAAGAACTGAAAATCAATGGGGACACTTACAGATGCAAGTACATGCACACTTGAAGACTGGACCCTGTATTGCCTCACAGGCACCAAAACTTACCAAGCGGGTTCCCTTAGCAACAAACCTGTTCCACCTAGCAATGCAAGCTTTCATAAAAAAAATAAAGTTATGGTCAAAGTTGAAAAAAAAATTGTGGACACCATGGAAAAATGGCCCTCACTGATGGGTCACCGTACCTGCACATCCACGCGGAGTGAGCCTCCAGTTAAATGTGATTTAAATATGTAAAACCAGTTTCTTTAAACTACGGGCTCAATAATGGACCCCATATATTATAAATATTCAACCGGAATCGAACGAGTCTTGCCCCTAAACATATAAATCACAGTTGTGCATACAAGTATAATTTAAACAATATAAGACTTTGTGGATGTGCGTGCGTGGCTGCAACAATCAGCTCAAATGTATGCAGTAGTCACAGATATACTATCACTGGGCATCTATATGGGTGTACAATGTTCATGTATACCAGAACAATGTCACTGTCTGTACGCACGAGGTCACTGTATGTGAGCAAGTCACTATGTGAGTGTGATATCAGTATATGTGTGCACAATCACTATGTAAGTAAGAAGTCACTATTTGTGAACCCAATGTTACATATGTAACCCCAGTGCCACTATATGTGAATGCAATGTCACTGTGTGAACCCAATACCACTATGTGTGACCCCAGTGTCACTATGTGTGAACCCAATGTCACTGTGTGAACCCAATGTAACATATGTAACCCCAGTGCCACTATATGTGAATGCAATGTCACTGTGTGAACCCAATACCACTATGTGTGACCCCAGTGTCACTATGTGTGAACCCAATGTCACTGTGTGAACCCAAGACCACTATGTGTGAACCCAAGGTCACTAATTGAACCCAAGGTCACTAATTGAACCCAAGGTCAATATGTGTGAATGTCCAAACATAGAATGTGACATCAGTTGGTAAACACATATGCAATATACTTTCAACTTGTTATTGTTGTTATTGTTATTGTTGTTCTTGCTGAAACACATTTAGTATAACAATGAATGTCTAAACAGAAAATGTGACTTCAGTCGGTAAACATATGCAATTATGAGGTCACCAACATAAACCAATTATTATTATTATTTGTTCAATATCGATAAACGTAAACAAGCTAGATCTCTCCATGCACGGGCATGCCAGTTCAATATCGGCACAGCTAGATATGCGAATCGATATATATTAACGCTGGTCAGTTAAAGTCCAGTAATTGTTCGATAAGGATATGTGCCAACACAATTTCAATCTTTATCATGTTAATATGTGGCCACAAAGTCAGTATTCACAGGTACGAGTTCAGTATATGTATGTGTGCTCAAATTCAGTAGTATACTTAACTGTCGACTGTAGATCCAACTGAATACGCTATCAACAAAGTTCATTGTCACTATTAATGCATGTTGGTTAGTCCACGCATATGGGTCCAAAACTGTACGATGAACTGATTATTCCACCCAAACTGGTTGTGCTGGAGCTAAGGGCTGGCTTTGGTTGACTTTAGGCTGTCACCACTTGAATATAATCCGGATTTAGGACCGACTTTGGTAGTCCTTAGGCTGTCACCACTTGAATGTAGGTCCTTAGGCTGTCACCACTTGAATGTAGTCCGGATTTAGGACCGACTTTGGTAGTCCTTAGGCTGTCACCACTTGAATGTAGTCCCCCATCGGGCGCCAATGTAACAGCAACTTGCCTCTCATTCAGTAATGGAAGTCGACGAGGTACTTGTTGTGTATAATGAGTAGGGTTTATTCAAATCACGATGACAGTACTCAGGGATGTGATGATCCCAACGATCAAATCGATCAAATCGATTTAACCGATCAACCCTACAAAACACAATATAAAATCTATGTAGCTAAAAATTACAGTGAATGCCTCTAAATAGTTCACAATTAACTCATACATACATGTGGTAAATTTAATGTTTAGTAACGTCTGGTCTTTTCTGTGATATACCCGATACGTGATAAGGACACAGATATATATATATGGCCAAAGTATGAGTTAATTGTGAACTATTTAGAGGCATTCACTGTAATTTTTAGCTACATAGATTTTATATTGTGTTTTGTAGGGTTGATCGGTTAAATCGATTTGATCGATTTGATCGTTGGGATCATCACATCCCTGAGTACTGTCATCGTGATTTGAATAAACCCTACTCATTATACACAACAAGTACCTCGTCGACTTCCATTACTGAATGAGAGGCAAGTTGCTGTTACATATATTGGGCTAGTAACACTCCAGTCATATTGCTTACCACTTGTAGATCAATTTGACACAGAATTTGGGGTTATTATATATAGCTTATATTGCAACTGTGCAGTTCGATTGGCTATGTATAATTGACTGGCCTACTGAAAAGCAGGATGTCCTTAACTGACCTACTGAAAAGTAGGATGTCCTAGACCAACCTATTGAACAGTGGGATGTCCTTGACTGACCTACTGAATGGGGGATGTCCTTGACTGACCTACAGAACAGTGGGATGTCCTTGACTGACCTACTGAACTGTGGGATGTCCTTGACTGACCTACTGAACAGTGGGATATCCCTGACTGATCTACTGAACAGTGGGATGCCCCTGGCTGACCTACTGAACAGTGGAATGTTCTTGACTGACCTACTGAACAGTGAGATGTCCTTGACTGACTGACTGAGCAGTAGAATGTCCTTGGTTGACCTACGGAACAGTGGGATATCCCGGACTGAACAGTGGGATGTCCCTGACTGATCTAATGAACAGTGGGATGTCCTTGACTGACCTACTTAACAGTGGGATGTCCCTGACTGACCTACTGAAAAGTGGGATGTCCTTGACTGACCTACTGAAAAGTAGGATGTCCTTGACTGACCTACTGAAAAGTAGGATGTCCTTGACTGACCTACAGAACAGTGGGATATCCCGGACTGAACAGTGGGATGTCCCTGACTGACCTACTGATCAGTGGGATGTCCCTGACTGACCTACTGAACAGTGGGATGTCCTTGACTGACATAAAGAACAGTGGGATATCCCAGGCTAAACAGTGGGATGTCCCTGACTGACCTACTGAACAGTGTGATGTCCCTGACTGACCTACTGAACAGTGGGATGTCCCAGACTGACCTACTGAACAGTGGGCTGTCCCTGGCTGACCTACTGAACAGTGGGATATTCCTGACTGACCTACTGAACAGTGTCCCCCGAGTGGGGTAACTCGGACTGAACAGTGGGATGTCCCTGACTGACCTACTGAACAGTGGGCTGTCCCTGGCTGACCTACTGAACAGTGGGATGTTCCTGACTGACCTACTGAACAGTGGGCTGTCCCTGACTGACCGACTGAACAGTGGAGTATCCTGGACTGAACAATGGGATGTCCGTGACTGATCTACTGAACAGCTGGATGCCCCTGACTGACCTACTGAACAGTAAGATGTCCTTGACTGACCTACTGAACAGTAGGATGTCCTTGACTAACCTACGAAACAGTGGGATATCCCGGACTGAACAGCGAGATGTCCCTGACTGACCTACTGAACAGCGGGATGTCCCTGACTGACCTACTGAACTTTGAGATGTCCTTGACTGACAGACTGAACAATGGGATGTCATTGACTGGCCTACTCAACATTGGGATGTCCTTGACTGGCCTACTGAACATTGGGATGCCCTTGACTGGCCTACTCAACAGTGGGATGTCCTTGACTGACCAACTGAACAGTGGGATGTCCTTGACTGGCCTAAAGAACAAAGGGATTTTCTTGACTGACCTACCGAACAGCGGGCCTGACTGACCTACCGAACAGCGGGATGTCCCTGACTGACCTACTAAACAGTGAGATGTCCTTGACTGACTGACTGAAAAGTAGGATGTCCTTGACTGACCTACAGAACAGTAGGATGTCATTGACTGACCTACTGAACAGTGGCATATCCCGGACTGAACAGTGATCTCCCTGACTGACCCACTGAACAGTGGAATGTCCCAGACCGACCTACTGAAACAGTAGGATTTCCCTGACTGACCTACTAAACAGTGTGATGTCCCTGACTGAACTACTGAAAAGTGGGATGTTGTTGACTGGCCTATAGAACAGGGATGTTTCTGGCTGACCTACTGAACAGTGGAATGTTCTTGACTGGCATACAAAACTGGGATGTCTGTGACTGACCTACTGAACAGTGGGATGTCCTTGACAGTTTGCCAGTGCAGATTTGACCAGTCCCTTTGACAGACAAAATTATGTATAACATGCCGAAGAGGTACGCTGGCAAACTGGTCTTCCTTTTATTCCTTTTTCATCCCCATATATCTGGTGAAGATGGCATACCTTTCGCCGTTTGAATCCATGGTCAGGGATGTGAAGATGCAGACACCTTTATAAGAGGTGACAAAGGACAGCTGATCTAGTATTTTTAACCCTAGGCTCTTATCCTGGATAGAATAGTTCACATTGATCACTGCACATTCTTCTGACAGTCTATCTGAAATTCAACAGATATTAAGTCATTACTTTGATTGCAACTCTGGCTTCAGGAGAAAAAGATTGTGTGATACACCTATAGATCATAAACCAGATAATGTTAAAGGTTCTTCCAAACGGTAGAACCGTACTTATTAGAGCATTTCCACAAAGTGGATGCTCTTATGTTTTCATGAGAAACGGCTTCGCCGGATGCGCCGCCGCGACTTTAAACGTGAATATCTCTGAAACCGTTAAATATTTTTGGGTCAGACTTTGTGTGCTATCTCCTTAGTCCTGGGAAATTTGTCTGGTTGTGTTTCGATACCCGCTGCTCATCACTAGGTGGCGTTGTAGTCAGAGCATAGGTAAACCTTTCTCTGACGATTTCGTCTGAACAGCTTGTCTGATTTCTTTGAAATTTTATTACAATGATCTTGAAGGATAGTCAATGTGCTGAAAAGGTTTTGGTGTAGCTGGCGTTACTATAAAGGCAAGTTTTTTGCATCTCAAAAAAAAAGTTTTTCGTGAAATGAAAATTTACTAATTCACTTGGAGAAATATTAAAACCTGTTCTATTCTAGGTTGCCAAGCATAAGCATAGGATTGCCGACATGATAATTCCCTTTCGGTGCGAACCAATTTACCATTTAAATGAAAAATCTCATTTATCTGACTTAACAGCAAAACCTCCATAACCATTATCACGATTAAAGTTTTTTCCATTGAACACTTATGTGCCATCTCCCTAGGGCTTTAGATTTCACCCGCTTGTTTTTCGAGGCATTTGGACATCACTAGGTGGCGCTATAGACATGAATGCAGGTAAACATGTGTAACATCATATCTTCTGAACAACGTGTTTGATTTCCATGAAATTTGGTTATAATGATCTTGCAAAATAGGCAAAGAACTGACAAAATTTTGGTGGTGTTGGCGAATCATGGAGACACATTTTTGCATCTCAAAATAAGATTTTGTTTTCACAAAAACGGAAATTTGCTTCTTAATCAGGGAAAAGTAATTCTATTTTGCTGAACATGAATGTAACATTCCCAGTGTTATAATTCCCATCCCTTGTAAGCCAAATGGCCATTTTTTTAAATATATGAAATTATCATGACGAGTCCAATATCTACATTCGCCAGGCCACATCTGAGAATTTTGCTTCATCATGTAGGTTTGTGATATTGTTCATCATATGGTGGAACTATAGACAGTAAACTTATTGGTGTTTCAACTGTTCATGAAGTTTATTATTGTCAGACAGACAAAGGATTTCGAAGGACTGAAAGTTTTTTTTTTTGATTGATTGAAATTGAAGGCCCACCTCTCATACGGATTTTGCAGCCCATCAACATAATGCTTGATTTATATCTCATTATACATTCTTTTTTACAATTACTAATTTTATTAACATTATGTTTTAAAAATGGATTTTAAGAACATTGGTGCTGTTAGTGCTGGCATAATCATGTGGCGCAGGGTAAAGTCAGCTAAATATATCTAAATCTAGGCTACATCAACCCCTGCTTACACACATCACTAAAATGCATTCAGAGAAAATATGCTGCCATGAGTGTCTGGTCAGTATGGAGAATCACAAGGATTCAAGTGAGCTTGAAGTCCGACCATTTTTGTCAAATAGACATACTGTAACACTGATATTCTGCTTTACCTTTCAGGCCTTATATTATAGGACTGTATTTTGACCATTCAGGTAATAAAACCTGTAATTGTTGACTTACTGCATAATGCACTTTACATAAGTGGACAAGTAGACTGTTTGTGTCAACAAAGTAAACACTTCATTTCCTAATCAGTGCTATTTGTCTCTCCATTACTGACATAGCCCTGGGCTTCCAGATGTCTGGGGATGCATTCTGGCCAATTTTCAATGAGTACAAGCAGCCAGAGGATGCTAAGTGCCCCGCCGAAATGGCAGCAATATTTTTTAGCATTGTTGGTCTTGGGGGATATACACGAGGGAGGCAACTGCTACTTCATAGGTGTTGGATGCGTAAGGGACTTTCTGCCTTCCCAAGTTTTAAAATCAACTCAGAACGGTTGACTGAGCGTTTTTTTGCTTCTGTAATATAGTTTCCATGCAGTGAAGCACGGAAATTATGTAACCGAGAAGCGCTCCAAGTGACATCTCAAGGCATATTATCTGCAAACCAAATTTGACGAGAAGCTGAAAGCATCCTCAACCTATTGTCTGGAAACCAAATTTTAAATTTGCCACCAGGTGTCGCCACCTGTAGGTGCATAGAAAGCTCCCTGTACATGAAACAACCACACTGACAACTGCATGCCATCATCTGTCATTTCAAAAAACCACAAGGTGGAATTCAATTCAATTCAGGAAATTGATCATATGCACAGTGTGCACCCAAACTTTAGGAACTCAATTGTAATTATTATAGCAAGTTACATGTGTGGACACAAATGGTTCCTGCAGAAGCTTTAGGGTAAATCATATGATGTGAGATACAATTATTTGATAGCAAAATGGAAGGAAATGTCCTTCATTTAAGATTACACAAAATAAAAATAAAAAGATAGTGCCACTGCACTGTAGCTCATCTGGCTGTAACTGGAGAAAGTAGCTGTAAGAAATTTTTACTGAAGAACTGCAATAGGTGAGTTTCTAACTTGTGTTGTCCCCCCTGAACACTAAATGATCCATGCAGTAATTTCCTGAGATTTCATGATAACAAAGTTTCATGGGAAATTCAAGATGCAGCCATATTGGATTTTCGAAATGGACCAAAAAAGGTATTTTGCACAACTGGACCACAAGGGGAACCTGTGTACCCAATTTGACAAAGATCCATGCAGTAATTTCCTAAGAATTCACGATAACAAAATTTCATAGGGCAATTTTGAATCGGACCAGAAAATGTATATGGCACAACTAGACCCATGAAACCTGTGTACCAAATTTGAGAAAGATCCATGAAGTACTTCCTGAGAAATCACGATAACAATGTTTCATGGAGAAATCCTAGATGTCCGCCTGGTGGCCATATTGGATTTTCGAATCGAAGCAGTAAGGTATCTTGCACAACTAGACCTCAAGGGGAAGCTGTGTACCAAATTTGAAAAAGATCCATGCAGTACCTCCTGAGAAATCGCGATAACAATGTTTCATCGGGAAATCCAAGATGACCACCTGGTGGCCATATTGGATATTCAAATTGGACTATTGGTACACATGTTGTACAACTAGACCCAAAGGGGAACTGGTGTACCAAATTTGAGAAAGATCCATGAAGTAGGTACCAAAAAATAATGATGACAAGATTTCACTGGCAAATTCAAGATGGACGCCATGGCAGCCATATTTAAAATCGAATCGACACCGCATGAACACATTCTGGTGTACTCATTGGGGGGAACATGCATGCCAAGTTTCAGCTTAATCGGCCGAGCAGTTTCAGAGAAAAAGATGTTTACGGACGACGCACGACGGACGACGGACAATCAGGCCATGATGAGCTAAAAAATTGGGTTCGCTATTTCATGTTATACATCTGAAATAAAATATGGTTCATGCAAAAGCTTTAGGGTAAATCGTATGATGTGGATTACAATTATTTGATAGCAAAATTGAAGGAAATGTCCTTCATTTAAGGCGACATGAAATTCAAAACTAACACGGTTCGGTACTGCGGAAATTCCCGCCAGTTCCTGCAAAAGCTTTAGTGTAAATCATATGATGTGGAATAGAAGGACTGGACAACAAATTTAAGGAAATGTTGTCCTTCATTTAAGATGACATGAAATTCAAAAACCAGGGGTTCGGTACTATGGGGATTTTCCCGCCAGTTATTTCATATTATACTTTTGAAATAAAATATGGTTCATGCAAAAACTTTAGGGTAAATCATATGATGTGGAATAGAATGATTTCATAGCAAAATTGAAGGAAATGTTGTCGTTCATTTAAGGCGACATGAAATTCAAGACTAACACGGGTTCGGTACTGCGGGATCCCCCCGCCAGTTATTTCATATTATACTTCTGAAATAAAATATGGTTCCTGCAAAAGCTTTAGTGTAAATCATATGATGTGGAATAGAAAGACTGGACAGCAAATTTAAGAAAATGGTGTCCTTCATTTAAAGCGACATGAAATTCAAAACTAACAGCGAGAAGCGGAAGAAAGAAGAACAAGCGTTCTGAGAACCCCAACATCTCGCCTTGCGGGGTCATCCGCCAAAGGTGCAGCAGTATTGAAAGCATACATGTAGAGCAAACAATAAGGTCTGGAATAAGTGATGCGGTACAGACAATAATGTCTGGAATAGATTATCTGGTACAGACAATAACATCAGTCCCATGTGGGATTACTGGCAAAAGTTAATCCCATGTAGGATGGATAGGTCAGTGCAGTCGGATTACTGGTACATAGGGCATTCCAGTGTGAGATTACTGCTGGGTGGACCAGTCCCATGTTATTACTGATGGATAGTCCTCTGTGGGATTACTGCTGGATAGTCCAGTCCCAAGTGGGATTACTACCATCACCATCATGGTATGGATGGTATGGATGGTATTGATGGTAGTGATGGTATGGATGGTAGTGATGGTATTGATGGTAGGGATGGTAGTTATGGTATGGATGGTAGTGATGGTATGGATAGTAGTGATGGTAGAAATGGTAGTGATGGTATGGATGGTAGTGATGGTATGGATGGTAGTGATGGTATGGATGGTAGTGATGGTATGGATGGTAGTGATGGTATGGATGGTAGTGATGGTATAGATGGTAGTGATGGTAGTGATGGCATGGATGGTAGTGATGGCATGGATGGTAGTGATGGTATGGATGGTAGTGATGGTATGGATGGTAGTGATGGTATAGATGGTAGTGATGGTATGGATGGTAGTGATGGTAGTGATGGTATGGATGGTAGGATGGTAGTGATGGTATGGATGGTAGTGATGGTAGTGATGGCATGGATGGTAGTGATGGTAGGAATGGTAGTGATGGTATGGATGGTAGTGATGGTATGGATGGTAGTGATGGTATGGATGGTAGTGATGGTAGGAATGGTAGTTATGGTATGGATGGTAGTGATGGCATGGATGGTAGTGATGGTATGGATGGTAGTGATAGTATGGATGGTAGTGATGGTAGGAATGGTATGGATGATAGGAATGGTAGTGATGGTATGGATGGTAGTGATGGTATGGATGGTAGTGAAGGTAGGAATGGAATGGATGGTAGTGATGGTATGGATGGTAGTGATGGTATGGATGGTAGTGATGGTAGGAATGGTAGTGATGGTATGAATGGTAGTGAAGGTATGGATGGTATGGATGGTAGTGATGGTATGGATGGTAGTGATGGTATGGATGGTAGTGATGGTATGGATGGTAGGATGGCATACATGGTAGTGATGGTATGGATGGTAGTGATGGTATGGATGATAGTGATGGTATGGATGGTAGTGATGGTATGGATGGTAGTGATGGTAGGAATGGTAGTTATGGATGGATGGTAGTGATGGTAGTGATGGTATGGATGGTAGTGATGGTATGGATGGTAGTGATAGTATGGATGGTAGTGATGGTAGGAATGGCATGGATGGTATGGATGGTAGTGATGGTATGGATGGTAGGAATGGTATGAATGGTAGTGATGGTATGGATGGTAGTGATGGTATGGATGGTATGGATAGTAGCGATGGTATGGATGGTAGTGATGGTATGGATGGTAGGAATGGTATGAATGGTAGTGATGGTATGGATGGTAGTGATGGTATGGATGGTAATGATGGTATGGATGTGATGGTATGGATGGTAGTGAAGGTATGGATGGTAGTGATGGTATGGATGGTAGTGATGGTAGGAATGGTAGTGATGGTATGCATGGTAGTGATGGTATGGATGGTAGTGATGGTATGGATGGTAGTGATGGTATGGATGGTAGTGATGGTATGGATGGTATCACAGGTACATCTTTTAATCATAAGAAACATGTGTACGGTAGTGATGGTAGGAATGGTATGGATGGTAGTGATGGTATGGATGGTAGGAATGGTAGGAATGGTAGTGATGGTATGGATGGTAGTGATGGTATGGATGGTAGTGATGGTAGTGATGGTAGGAATGGTATGGATGGTAGTGATGGTATGGATGGTAGGAATGGTATGAATGGTAGTGATGGTATGGATAGTAGTGATGGTATGGATGGTAGTGATGGTATGGATGGTAGGAATGGTATGGATGGTGATGGTATATGGGTGAATGGTAGTGATGGTATGGATGGTAGTGATGGTATGGATGGTAGTGATGGTAGTGATGGTATGGATGATAGTGATGGTAGGAATGGTAGTGATGGTATGGATGGTAGTGATGGTATGGATGGTATCACAGGTACATCTTTTAATCATAAGAAACATGTGTACCAAGTTTGATAATCATTCAATGACAGCTGACAACTGCAGCAAACTGTGGTGTACAGATGTACATGTGCACTTCGGCTAAACGCAAAACTCAATCAGTTGCCATAATTTGGAGAAAAATTAATATTTCATCTCAAAAATAGCACAAATAAATCCTCCAATCATAAGAAACATTTGTACCAAGTTTCGTAATCATCCAATGAGAGCTGACAACTGCAGCAAACTTATGATGTACATGTATATGTATACATGTAGAGGCCTACATGTACAATTTACCTAAACAGAAAACTCTTCATTTGCCATAATTTGGAGAAAAATTAATATTTCTTGTCAAAAATAGCACAGGCACATCCTCTAATCATAAGGAACATGTGTACCTAGTTTCATAATCATCCAATGACAGCTGACAACTGGAGCAAAGTTACCATGTAGATGTATATGTATACATGTAGAGGCATGTATGTACAATTTACCTAGACAGAAAACTCTTCATTTGCCATAATTTTGAGAAAAATTAATATTTCTTCCCAAAAATAGCACAGGTACATCCTCTTATCATAAGAAACATGTGTACCAAGTTTCATAATCATCCAATGACAGCTGACAACTGGAGCAAACTTACCATGGACATGTATATGTACAATTTACCTAAACAGAAAACTCTTCATTTACCATAATTTGGAGAAAAATTAATATTTCTTGTCAAAAATAGCACAGGTACATCCTCTAATCATAAGAAACATGTGTACCAAGTTTCATAATCATCCAATGACAGCTGACAACTGGAGCAAAGTTACCATGTAGATGTATATGTATACATGTAGAGGCCTACATGTACAATTTACCTAAACAGAAAACTCTTCATTTGCCATAATTTTGAGAAAAATTAATATTTTTTCTCAAAAATAGCACAGGTACATCCTCTTATCATAAGAAACATGTATACCAAGTTTCATAATCATCCAATGACAGCTGACAACTGCAAGAAACTTTCCAAGTACAGATGTACATGTACACTTCAGCTAAACGCAAAACTCATTCATAGGGATTTTAACATTAGAGTACCCCAGGGGTAGTACCCCCAGGTGGCATACCCACCCCCATATTTTTTATATTTTTTTTATATTTTTTCTAATTTTTCTAGATTTTTTTTTAACTTGCTAAACCAAAAACCCATTCATTTCCAGGCAGGGGACACCGACACCGACACCGACACCGACG
Organism: Hanleya hanleyi; assembly: GCA_036873755.1. Lineage (NCBI taxonomy): Eukaryota > Metazoa > Mollusca > Polyplacophora > Lepidopleurida > Hanleyidae > Hanleya > Hanleya hanleyi. The sequence goes on along the minus strand of JAVTVY010056222.1, from coordinate 15,427 downwards.
ACGACATCCTCTTTCCCCCTCTCACAATATCTCCCCTTTACTTCGTAAGGCGAGATAAAAAGAAAATCATTTCATGTTTTTCAGAAAAGTTGAAGAAGGGCTAAGGAGGATTGCACGTCTTTCCTTTTCAATTTCAATAGCTCACAAGTCCCCTGAAATAATGGCACGAGTGTGCCCATTTAGAAAATATATACGTTTACAAGGTTTTTGTTAAAGATTTTACATCTATTTATGGTCGAAGATCCGAACCCATGCCTGTTTTTAGCCGCACATCATTTAGGTTTCAGATTCAGATTCAGATTCAGATTTAGGTGTGGAATGCACCCCTAGGTTTTGTAAAGCTTTCAGGCTTTCATTTCCGATATCGGAAATTCGGTGACAATTTCCGATATGGGAAATTCTATTTCCGATAACGGAAATTGAATTCCCGATATCGGAAATTGAATTCCCGATATGGGAAATTCTATTTCCGATATCGAAAATTGTCACTGAATTTCCGATATCGGAAATTCTAATTCCCGATATCGGAAATTCTAATTCCCGATATCGGAAATTCTAATTCCCGATATCGGAAATTCTATTTCCGATATCGGGAATTGCAATTTCCGATATCGGAAATTAGAATTTCCGATATCGGGAATTGAATTCCCGATATCGGAAATTCGGAATAAAAAGCACTTTGGCTTGCCATACAGGCCTGTCTATAAAATAGTTTAACCTTGCTTGTGATCATCTCTTGAATGAGTAATATACTTATGCTAGTTTTTACGGCTTCTACCGATAAATCTCATATCAAACTTGCCCTGGTTGGAGGCAGGAGTCTGTTACTGACGACGTGCTTAGTCAAGCATGAGAGACTGAGTAAAACAATACTTGGGGATTGACCTATTAAAGGTTGTTTCGAAAAATATTCAGCTATTCTTCTTACATGGAAGAATCTCGCACATAAATATTACCGTTAACCGTTCAGGAAATATGTCTTCTCAGTTCGCTCAGACGGAGAATATTCTGAGCGTTCCATTGTGTTTAGGCCTATTGTCGTTTTTTCCTCTCTAAAACCAAAGCAAGGCCTCAAAACGAGAGAGAGTATGAGCATTATGTGACGTATAATTATTATAACACAAGTGATATTGTCATTATTATAACACAAGTGATATTGTCATTATTATAACACAAGTGATATTGTCATTATTATAACACAAGTGATATTGTCATTATTATAACACAAGTGATATTTTCATTATTATAACACAAGTGATATTGTCATTATTATAACACAAGTGATATTGTCATTATTATAACACAAGTGATATTGTCATTATTATAACACAAGTGATATTGTCATTATTATAACACAAGTGATATTTTCATTATTATAACACAAGTGATATTGTCATTATTATAACACAAGTGATATTTTCATTATTATAACACAAGTGATATTTTCATTATTATAACACAAGTGATATTGTCATTATTATAACACAAGTGATATTGTCATTATTATAACACAAGTGATATTGTCATTATTATAACACAAGTGATATTTTCATTATTATAACACAAGTGATATTGTCATTATTATAACACAAGTGATATTGTCATTATTATAACACAAGTGATATTGTCATTATTATAACACAAGTGCTATTGTCATTATTATAACACAAGTGATATTTTCATTATTATAACACAAGTGATATTTTCATTATTATAACACAAGTGATATTTTCATTATTATAACACAAGTGATATTTTCATTATTATAACACAAGTGATATTTTCATTATTATAACACAAGTGATATTTTCATTGAAACGACCACCTTCGCATTACAGCACATATGAGGGAAGTGGGAAGAGGTGCCGACATACTGACAGATCCCATGACTTCACAGTATAGTTTTCCGTTTAACCTATTCTAAAGCACATACCCAGAATCTAACGATTCGTGATATGTGTTGTATCTCAGGTACGCTTTTATTGTACCTGTTCATGTGGCAACTTGGATGATATGACCACACGGCCCCTAGCACCGGCATAAGCGGTATTAGATACAAATCTAGAGAACTATGATGGCAATGCTCTGACAACTCTTATATTTCTCTGACATATCCAAGCCGAACACTACATTGACGGAACGTTAGTGTAGTGTTTAACTGGAAATGTGAAGATGTGAAACAACATATTACATGTAGGCCACCTCCACAAAGACGAGGAAATGGATTTTGCGAAATTAATTCCGATATGACCTCCGTCCGAGCCAGAGAGGGATGAAAGTGGTGCTCGATGGTTTATATGCAGATTTCAATAACCAGAATCTCATTTACTAAATACGTCAGATCTACTTCGCTCGTACGTTTTTGCAACAATCGAATGTAAGACACGTGTGGAATTGGACTCGTTACCCAACAGAAACTCGAAAAGGTCATGGCAGGAACCCCATCGAAAATTCTGCCGTAAATACACGAAAAATGTTTGACCTGAATATTATATATACCAACGTCGGTACAGATAAAAGAAACGTCCTATATATAGGCAAATATCTAATTTTGTCTTGTCGCGCTTAGGGAATTTTGGATGGAGCTAGATTGTAAGGAAGCTATAATAGCATCTTTGAATAAAAGGGTGGAAAGCAATGGCATACCGGTGTGTTGTTGACAGGTCTTTACTTTGTCAGTAACGTGGATGGAATACGTACTCTCTGAACAAAAAACTTGAGTGAAAAGTTCACTCAGGTAAAAGTGGAAATTCATCCCGCTCAAGTTCGAGAGGAATCAAATTCACTGAAGGTTTAGTTGACAACTTACACAAGTTGAGTGAAGTAAGTTGATTCCACGTATTTGATGTGTTTGGGTTACATAGATTTCCATTCTTACTCAAGTTTTTTAGAGAGTAATAGTTTTGCCTATTGCACCCGGTATATACTCAGTACAACACAAGCTGCTGTGGAATAGTCCGATTGTATTCATGTTCCACAGTTAAGCGTTAGGCCCGACATTTAGTATCGTAAATAATTCCTGCCTCCATAACGCATCCCATTGTACCACGACTATTATAAAATATGGTTACAAATGGTGCAAATGATGCTCTAATATTATGTATATATACTACTGTCATTTAGAAAGTAGGTAACATTTATATCCAATTATTTTCAGGATGTCACTTTCTTGATAAAGCACAAATACTAGTGCTGGATGGGTCAATCCCGTGCGAGACTCGAACCCGCGCCCTCAGAGTTTGGCACTCTAATATTATGGTCAAAAACACCTATTCTCGCAAAACAATTATCCACTTGCCCCTCCTAATTATTTTTTCATATCTCTTGAGCTAGGGAGCTGAAACTTCCCACATTATACCCTTGGGTCAAACTCTACAAGAAAATCCAAGATGGCCGCTTTGGTGACGTCATTTTCAAAACCTGCACTAAAAAACTACATTTTCAACTGAGGCGTACAGATAATACATAAAACCATAAGTAGTAGATAAAGGATAAATTCCCGCGTAAAAATGAGGCTTTAGAATTGTGCCATTTTTAACCTATTCTCCCCCCCCCCCCCGCCCCCATCAATCTTTACCCCTAATTTATGCAAATGTACTAACTAAATTTTCAAAAAACAAGGTTCATTTCGGAATTTTTTGTTCATTTACTTCTTTAAGATATCTTATTTAAGTGACAAATGTTGTATAGACGGGTGTTAATATACATTATATTCTGCTGATTATCCTAGGGGTATAGCGGGACGAATATTTCGCAAAAGCTATGGTGTAATACCGGTCACCTGGAATTTCCAAGATGGTCGCCATCTGAGCCTTACCTTAGTTCATAACTATATATCTATTCCAATGTGCAATCGCAAACTTCGAGGTTAAGATGGCCCCAGCATAAAATTGTGTATTCACAGGAGGGCATTATCGATCATCCTGGGTGTCGAATTGGCGACCACAGGAAACATTTTTTTCAAAATCTATTTCTTCAACTTTATTCAGAAATAAAACGTAAAACTGTTCTTTCAAAGTTTGTCGATTGTCGGTGTGAATTATCTACCCAAATAGCTAGCGGAAGATATGTTAACAAAAAAAAAGATTTTTAATGTTTTGGGGTTGTACTCTTTCGACAGTTCAATAGTTTTTTGGGAATAGGGCGAGAAAACGTTGTGTTTCCGTTTTTACGGCTTTCGAAAAATATGTATTTTTTTTTCAATTTTGAAAGAAATTACCATTCGATTATAGCGTTTTGCTTCCTTTCTTTTCAATAATGTAAATTACTGTATAAATCTCCAAACTTCCGAGATGTGATTTTTTTCCGAGATAAAATGCAACTGGGTTTTGGCGAAGTGCTGGAAAAAATATTCATGGCTTGGGAGCTATGAATGATTCGCCTTCTTTGTTTATAATCGCCTGCTGCTCTCCGTAAGAGCTGGTTACCTCAGCAGGTTTTGTTTTAGCGGGTGCCAACAAATCAATAAATGTCTGACTCTTATAATAGCTTATCTGGGCGCAAGAATCATACCTTCAAAAACATTAATCGGAATGCTAGTCTCTTCAATGTAGGGTCTCTGGTTTAAATGGGAGATATACAAATTGTGCTATCCTTGAAGACAGTCTTCTATTTTCAATTTGTAGAACCAAATACTTAAAAGTTTTTAGGCCAATTAAGTTCACGTACTGAATTCATTTGCTTCACCGTTTCTATTTTGAAATATTGTAACAACATTAAACCAGTTTTTAGCTTTACTCAAGGGATCATATTCAAATTACTGCTTTGTAACCATGGTAACTGTCCTGTCACAGATTTGTTCCGTCTCTAACGCATTTTGTGACAGGCAGAACAAGCTTAATGAAGGTATTACAGTTTTTAAAATAATTTAACCCAAGAAAAAATAAATACTTGATTAAATGTCTACAAGTCTAGGAGATAATATTAACAGTTCATTACATAATAGCCAATACGAGTATGTTGTGAAAGCAAAAAAAAAACATTTTTTTTTGCCAGATGGGACATTTCAATCGGCCATTTTGTTTTTTGAATAGAGCAAAAAAAACTTCCTCTTGTTAAGGAACATTTACCCACTAATGTAATACAAACTGATCTAAACAGCTGCAATGAAGAAACTGCTGGAAAATAAGGATATTTTAGAATTTTGGCATTTTCTAACCTAATTTATTTTATTTTATTTATTTTTTTATCAACCTTTCACCCCTAATTTATGCAAATCTTCCAACTAAATTTTCCAAAAAAAGGTTCGTTTTGGAAACTTTTTTCATTTAGTTCTTAAAAATATCTTATTTAAGTGACAAACAGAGGATACAATTTCTATGTTGGTGCAACGTTTAGGTGGAAATGTCCAAACATATTTTAAATCAAATAATTTTGGATACTTGCAGAAAAGAGGGTAAGTGAGTGAACCTAGAATGTTCGATTACAGTGACCGGAATGATTAGGAGGTGATTATGAACGATTAACAGGTGATTATAAACAGGTCTGAAACCAGACAACGGTACACTAATATGGCTTTTCGCGTGTGTGATTTTTCTAGTGAGTGAGTGAGTCAGTTTAACGTCGCTTTCAACTATATTGCAATCATATCACGTCAAGGGCCCTATTCCTTTCCACATCCGGGAACCCCACGGGTAGGGTCCTATTACTTTTTACATCCGGGAGCCCGCATGCGAGGGGTTCTATTCCTTCTCAAACCCGGGAACCCCACGGGTGCCCCAGTTAGTAGCCTTTTACGATAAGCTGTATATTTTTACCAGGACCTGGGGTGTGCACGATGACATCCCAGGTCAAACTCGGGCGCTCCAAGGGGCGTGATTTTTCTAGTGTATTTTCAGATCACCTTACTGGGGACCGGTGTAAAAGAACAGGGGGGGGGGGTTCAGCAGCGCGAGTTCTCTTAAGCATCTCCAGAGAAAATATATGTACATATGTACATGAATACAATCGACATTTTCATGTTGTTGTTTTTTACCAGTGATGAGCTATCTGGCGTCTCCCTAGATTACCGGCACGTGTAGCCTATATGAGAACAAAACAATGAGCAGTTCTAACCATTTTCCTCCGTGTGTGTTCCTTCGTAAAATTCCCGTATGTCTTCAGGTAGTCTTTCTGTGAACAGCTGATGAAAACTGGTATGGCTTTTCACCAATGTCAGTTCTCTTGCGTGTCTTCAGGTTGTCTTTCTGTGAACAACTATACGCACACAATCGACACTTGTATGGCTTTTCTCCAGTGTGAGTTCTCTCATGTTTCTTCAGGTTACCTTTCTGTGAACAACTGTACGGACAAAATGAACACATGCACGGCTTTTCACCAGTATGAGTTAGCTCGTGTTTCTTCGGGTGGCCTTTCCGTGAACACCTGTACGGACACAATAAACACTTGAATGGCTTTTCACCAGTGTGAATTCTCTCATGTTTTTTCAGGGAGTCTTTCTGTGAACAACTATACGGGCAAAATGAACACTTGTGCGGCTTTTCTCCAGTATGAGTTAGCTCGTGTTTCTTCAGATGGCCTTTCCGTCAACACCTGTACGGACACAATAAACACTTGTATGGCTATTCACCAGTGTGAATTCTCTCATGTTTTTCCAGGGAGCCTTTCTGTGAACAACTATACGGACAAAATGAACACTTGTACGGCTTTTCACCAGTATGAGTTAACTCTGTGTTTCTTCAGGTGACCTATCGTGAACACCTGTACGGACACAAACACTTGTATGGCTTTTCACCATTGTGAATTCTCTCATGTTTCTTCAGGGAACCTTTCTGTGAACAACCATACGGAAAAAATGAACACTTGTACGGCTTCTCACCAGTATGAGTTAACTCGTGTTTCTTTAGGTGGCCTTTCCTTGAACACCTGTACGGACCACAATAAACACTTGTATGGCTTTTCACCAGTGTGAATTCTCTCATGTTTCTTCAGGGAACCTTTCTGTGAACAACCATACGGACAAAATGAACACTTGTACGGCTTTTCACCAGTATGGGTTAGTTTCTGTGCCTTCAGGCGTTGTTTGTGTGAACAACTATATGGACACAATGAACATGTATAAGGCTTTAAACAAGTTCTTTCCTGTGTCTTCAAGGAGCCTTTCTCTGAACACCTGTATGGCCACATGTCCGTATGTCTTCAGGTCGTCTTTCCGTGAACAGCTGATGAAAACTTGTATGGCTTTTCACCAGTGTGAGTTCTCTTGTGCGTCTTCAGGTGGTCATTCTGCGAACAACTATACGCACACAATGGACACTTGTATGGCTTTTCGCCAGTGTGAATTCTCTCATGTTTCTTCGGGTTGCCTTTCTGTGAACAACTGTACGTACAAAATGAACACTTGTACGGCTTTTCACCAGTATGAGTTAGCTCGTGTTTCTTCAGGTGGCCTTTCCGTGAACAACTGTACGGACACAATAAACACTTGTATGGCTTTTCGCCAGTGTGAATTCTCTCATGGTTCTTCAGGGAGCCGTTCTGTGAACAACTATACGGACAAAATGAACACTTGTACAGCTTTTCACCAGTATGGGTTTGCTCGTGTTCCTTTAGGCGTTGTTTGTGTGAGCAACTATACGGACACAATGAACACTTGTACGGCTTTTCACCAGTGTGAATTCTCTCATGCGTTTTCACGTGGCCTCTTCGTGAACACCTATACGAACAAAATGAACACTTGTACGGCTTTTCACCAATATGAGTTAGCTCGTGTTTCATCAGATGGTCTTTCCGTGAACACCTGTACGGACACAATAAACACTTGTATGGCTTTTCGCCAGTGTGAATTCTCTCGTGTTCTTTCAGGGTGCCTTTCTGTGAACAACTATACGGACAAAATGAACACTTGTACGGCTTTTCACCAGTATGGGTTAGCTCGTGTTCTTTCAGGCGTTGTTTGTGTGAACAACTATACGGACACAATGAACATTCGTAAGGCTTTTTCACCAATGTGATTTCTCTCGTGTTTATTCGGGTGGCCTCTTTGTGAGCATCTATACGGACAGATTGAACATTCATAAGGCTTTTCACCAGTGTGAGTTAGCTCGTGTCTCTCCAGATGGGGTTTTGCAGAACAGTTGTATGGACATAATGGGCATTTGAACGGCTTACCCTTACTTTGTGTAGGATTCATTGCTTTGAAGGCAGTTTTGTGGTTGAAGCAGTCAATGTACAACCCAGTATTCCTTTTGTTCGGATAGCGTCTACCTAGTATAGGGTTACAGAGAAGGGGTATTCGTCACACGCTTGACGTCGAGTGCTTCATATGAGCACGATTGCCTCTATACCCCTGAAAATATAAATGTACCATAGAAATACAACAAAGAAGGCCCATCCTGTAGGAATGCAAAACTGCGATGGGTTAAGTTAGCTGGCTCTCCCATCGTGGATTTTTTTGCATCGAAGAGTCAACTTTTTGAAATTCAACCCAACGAATTGGTAACATGCAGATTTTAAGCGTGGCTGCAGTGACTGGCTTATATCTAGGTCTCTTAAGCCGGCCCTCTCCTAGTGTGGATTGAACTAAAATTTGATCTGATCATTTGACTCTCAGACTGGAGGCTTGAGGATAGGGGCCGTATGAACCCATGTACTTCAAGATCCTCATGGTGCACAAATGATCCGTCACAATCAAAGCGTGACTGAGATACATCATTCTCTAGATGACTTTAGAACGATTATTATGGATTAAAAATACTGATCAGCGATAGGGATTTTATATTTTTGGAACATCATGATGTCTGAAAACTGTTGACCGCTTCTCTCTTGCAGGAAACTAGCCTATGTTTATGTATACTATGATTGTCTTTTCGAATTTGATGCTAATACTGTTATATGGAATATGGAATAGGTCTTTGGATTATGGACGCGGATGTTCTTTAATGGACGACGGCTGAATTAAGGATGACGGACTAGACGCTTGTAATTGATGAAATACTTTTGAACAAGATTTTGACAGATGGCACCCGACTTCTCAGTTAATTTATAATTGGGATCCTGTAGATTTTTGTGGCTTTTTGAACAAACATTAAGCTCTCTCGCTCTCTTCCTGGGGTAACTTTGCTGCAGGGCAGATCACAGGCTGCTTTGAATCGACAATTTATGAAACCATATTGTATATTTAAATAGGATTTTTAATATATACATTAATATGTACGGCAAATCACATTGGGAACACCGGTTCTCGTCAAATCACTGATGCTGAGCAATGTTGAGCCCGGTCAATAATTGGATAGATGACCGAGTGCTGTACTACAGGTATACTGTGTCCAGGGTAACATGGACCAGAGGTAACAACAGAGGGTTGCGCTAAGACCCATCAGCCATGGCATTTGGGGAAATTGAACAGTACATGGTGTCATGGATGTGGCTGCTATAGAAACCTTACTCATGGCAGTACATATCAAATGAGAGCATAGCAGCCTGTAAACAGTTCGACGACATGGATGATAAATACTTATCAGTTTTAGGAGTGAATTTTCTTGGAACTCTACTACTTTGAGAAAGGACTGGACATAATTAATTTATGTACGCAACGCTGTAGCAAACTATCTAAAATTCACAGAACCTTCTTGCATTTCATAAGTATACTAAATCTACAGCCGCCAAAAAAATCAAGTACTCTAATGCTGTCAAGGAATTTGACCGGAACTTATACACGTCAGGAGGATATAGTTGTAATTCTGAATCATCGAACTTTATCTTTTCACCATGCAAACATGATAAGGACATAAGAACACTTCTGAAGAAAGGACCTACATATAGAAAGCCGGTTAGAATAAATCTGGTGTCCCTATATTCTGTTCGTACTTTACATGAATCAGACTTATTAATTTCATAATAACTTCACACACCACGAAATGTCCAATTTGATCCCATAATTTAATGGAAGCAAAAGGGTCCAGTTTTCAATACTAATTTCTTACGATGTATAATACAAATAAAATCCCAAGGTTGGCTTCTTGCCCTGCAAAATTTGAAGTTTGAAGCATGAAACAGTCAAATTTATGCGGCAGATTTCTGGGGAATGCAATGCAAAATAAATTGAAAGATGCCCAAACTCTTCAGTGAGGTCCGACAAGCAGTTAAAACAGCTTCATATCAACAAATAAAGCATAAATTACATTTGTAAAATCCCCATTCGTAAACACAGCCTTCAATACATTCTGAGGTCGTCAGACTGGTCTCTGCCTGAGATGAGTAACTACCTCTTATCTTGGCTCGGGAAGTTCCAGTGAATAGGTATAATGATACACCATTTTCCAACCATCTGTAGGTGGCAGAGGTCATAACTGTTAATTGGGATTGTACCTGGTAATTGCAGTCACACTGATGGTTGGACTTTGAATGTAATTGATAAATTATTTGTTTATACTAATTCACTTTGAAGGTGAAATTATGCAAAGGAATTTCAATATTTAAAAAAAAACATGGGCTAATGGTTTAAAATAATGAAAATCTCACATACACTATATATTTCCCACTTTGGTAGATTGTAAGTTGGCTTAAATGGTTAACAAATAAGCAGCCTGATACTTGCTGAAGGACAAAGCTATGTAATTACTTCCGCTTGATTTTGATGTGGTGCTCTGCAATCGATGATGCCATCTAGGCTCATGTGTTACCACTTCTATTGCATTATTATTCATGCTATCTGGTGTCCGAACACAGCCAGAAAAAAAGTGATACTTATCACCCTAAAATGGTGATGACAGCATCACCCAAAATGGTGATGAGTTAGAGCCATTAACCTTTTCCGCCATCACCACCCTAAAAGGGTGATCAGCAATGAGTGCAAATTTTGATGTCATCGCCCTAAAGGGCTGGTGATCATTACCCTACAAGGGTGACGACCTGGGCTATCACTCTAAAAGGGTGACGACATTAGTCATCACCTTTTTTCATTACCTTTAAAGGGTGATGAGCAGGCAACATCACCATAAAAAGGTGATGGGCCATCACCCTTTTCTGGCTGTGAATGGTCAAGGGGATAAATTTAACCCGACGGCAAACTATAGTATATCAATACGTCACGAGACAATGTTACGCTTCCTAGGCAACGATGATTTCCATTCCATTGACGTGAGCTTGACGCTACCTAGCTTGGTTAATGACTGATGTCACCGAACACATCCACCACCTCATGTGTAATGGGTTCCGGATACTAAGGTTAGATGACGTCATAATTCGCCAAAATCAAGTGACATAATCATGTTGTCAAGCATTTTGTGAATATAGCACCATGGGGGGTGGGGATTTCCAAGAGTTCAGTTCGCGGAGTCCTAATGCCTGCCCTACTTCGTAGGTCCACACTGCTCATGTTTTAGTCACGAGAGGCAATTCTACGACACAAATTGATTCGGCAAGTTATAAGGATTGAAATCAACAATATATACCCGAGACGTTTTAAACTTTCAGGCATAACTAATCGTTGATCTTTGCGATCCACAGGTTTCCAGGCTGAAGCATATAGAGCTAAATCAATTGATTGAAATTGTAGTTTAAAGGCCGCTTCCCATTCGGATTTCGCGGCCCATCAACTCAATGTTTTATTTGAATTTCGCGGTACATTCCTTTGTGTTTTTAATATCATTTCCAGGGCTAAATAAATAAATAAATAAATAAATAAATACCAATGAGAGATTAGTAGGAGATATAAATAGAAGTAAATAAGAATCGCTATGCACAAGTTCGTAGGTCTCTTTCTGGTTTTTGGTTAAGTTATACTAGTAAATATGAGCTCACTGTAATCGCGTGGATGATTCCTTTGTCTTGGTACCCCTTTGTACGCACAAAGCCGTCCAGAAAAAACTGGGAGAACCATGGGCGTCTTCAGGATTTTTCGAATCGACTTGCCTAACAACGCCTTTGGGAACAGGGTGGGTTCTTCCAGAAATCTGTGCCTGTAACAATGCTTGGAGTGTGTATCGGGGAACAGGACGGCAGGTCTACGTCCTATATTGCGTGAAAGTCAAAGGATGATATTCTGTGTTGAGGCGTCAGTTCGGTGTTATCTATAGGGTAACGTGTCGGTGTGGTTTAGGATTTGGTATTCTGGTTGCTCAGTTCGGTGGGGTAGCGTGTCTGGCGTGGTACAGGGTCGAGTATTCTGGACGTTCTTGTGGACCGACGATGATGATCATCATGTTCATCTCCATTTGGTGCTGTTTTATAATATTTGTCGTCATCGGTTTCATGGCTGGTCTTACTCGTCTGTGGTCTTCAGTGTGCTGTGCCTGTATTACAAAGAATAGAAGAGTTTGTAGTTTCTTGTTTTCTGGTGTTATTTGTTTGCCAACGATTGGCACTATCGTGATCTAAGTCACACATGATCAATAGCAATAATTAATTAGGTACTAGATATTATAAATAAAAATATTATTATAATTAAAGCCGATTGTGAATGTTTGATATAACCTCCAGTCTTCTGCCCCTGCTAGAAAACCGGACGGTTAACATTCGTTAACGAGGGTTGGAAATAAGGGAACACAATTTGGTCGGAGCTCATTATTAGGAGCTCTTAATTTGATCAGTGGATTTGTCTATGTTATTGCTATGGCATTTTGATTGGTTAGTGCCCAAATTTGATCAGTCATTTCTGATCACTGACCCTTATTTCCGCCCCTGTGAAATAGTTTTGACTCTAAGCGTGCTACATTTATTCAAATTTGGTCCTAGGTTTATTGGTGTCTTGGTGTAACCATATAGTATTAAATGGTAGAGTGATAGTCAGTCGATTTGATGTAAGCTAGTAAGGTGGAGTATACTTTGTTTATAAGAGGTGGTTTAGGATTTAATATAGAAGCCAATGACAGAGGGACATTCAAGTTTTTGAGTTCGTTTTCCAGTGTTCGGCGATAGAGGTCATGTTTTGGGCATTTGAGTATAAAATGTTCTATCGTTTCTTCTTCGTTGTTGCATGAGGTGCATAGCGGTATGAGGCGCCGTTTGTGACAATATTGTCAACGACAAATATATAGAGTTAAAACCAAAATATAAAGTCGCCGTTTGTGACAATATTGTCAACGACAAATATATAGAGTTAAAACCAAAATATAAAGTCGCCGTTTGTGACAATATTGTCAACTACAAATATATAGAGTTAAAACCAAAATATAAAGTCGCCGTTTGTGAAAATATTGTCAAACACATATATAGTTAAAACCTTTGTAAATATATATATAAAACGAAATAAATAGGGCCTATATATAAAGTTTTTTTTTTTTATTTTTATAAATATTTTTTTAACCATAAATAACGATAGGAAGTTAAAACGTTAAATGTAACGTAAATATAAAGTACACGAACAAACTTAAATATAAAGTAGAAACAGGATATGCCCAAAGGAAGCTGCGCAATCGATGTGCGCGCGAGTGATACTGGTTAATCAAAACTGCAACTGGGTTCTGAAGCGAAACTATGACAGCGGTGAAAGCCACTCGCATGTCACAGATGTGGCGAATCAAACAATAAGATCACGTGCCTGAACATATTTCAGCTCACTGCCATTATAATTTAGTAGAGGCCTATTCCAATTTTCAACAATTACTGTTGTCATTTACAATCGTACTTCAGAGTTATCACATCAATTAGATATAAATACATCTACTTATAAATCAACATAAGATATCCTAGCCTGCAGCCAATATCATAGCCTGTCCCTTTGATGTTCAATCCACGATTCCGCTGGCCAAGTCGCTGGTTGCTATTTGCCGCATAAAAACATCAACAGAAGTTGAAATAAAACATGCGCAATAACGATGTATTAATTATGCACAGCACAAATATTAGGCAATTTGAAATCATACTGAATATGAGCATATTTCATTGATCAGAATATGACCATTCATAGCTTAGTTATAGGATTTGTAATTATATTGTCGTTTTTGTATATTTTATCGTTTTTCGATAATTTCCGCATTTCCAAACAAGACGAAAATTTGTACTTGGTATACGTACAGCGAATGTGGAAACTAATGGCTCATGAAGAATACTAGATTGGCCTTTTTCACTTTTGCGCTGCCTCGAAGCTGTTACTAGTAACTAAGGAATCAGTCGAAGCCGTTTTACCCCTGCGTGCTAATCGCTAATTGATCTTCAATACGCGTGGGGTTCTTGACGGGCATCGGTATTAACCCTATTATATACGCTGACGAGTGAGTGAATAGGGTTTAACGTCGCTTTCAAAAAATTTCCAGCTATATCACGACGGGGAAGGGAAGGGAGGTGAGTGGGAGGGGTGTGGTTAACTACTTGTAACCGAGCAGATCTAATGCTGCCATTTTATACTGCTGTCCCACCGAAATATCATTCCGTAGGCAAACATGACACCCCCCTCAGTCACATTATACTGACACCGTCCTTGTTCTATCCTCTTAATACTGAGCGTAAGCGAGGAAGCAACAAGTTCCATTTTTCAAGTCTTTGGTATGACCCGGCCAGGGATTGAACCCAGTACCTAGCGCTTACGAATATCAACAGCTTATTTATTCTACTTACTTTATACTAACTTAAAACCTAAAAAGTTTGAGATCAAGTAAGCGTATCATGCTATAATAAATGATCTCGATAATGAAAACGAGGAACGGTGAACGCAACAGTACAATCCACACTGGTGGTTCCCACAGTATACGCCATGGTTCTTTCATAATGTGAGAGCGGTACGTTTGATGATACCAGCATAGTGGAACCGGTTTCCTCATGACCCATTAGTTTCCACATCCGCTGTACTTATACCAAGTTCCCTGCAAATTTTTGTCTTGTTTGGAAATTCGGAAATTATCGAAAAACGATAAAATATACAAAACGACAATATAATTCCAAATCCTATAACTAGGCTATGAATGATCATATTCTGATCAATGAAATATGCTCATATTCAGTATGATTCCAAATTGCCCAATATTTGTGTTGGGCATAATTAATGCATCGTTATTGCGCATGTTTTATTTCAACTTCTGTTGATGTTTTTATGCGGCAAATAGCAACCAGCGACTTGGCCGGCGGAATCGTAGATTGAACATCTAAAGGACAGGCCGTGATATTGGCTGCAGGCTAGGAGTGAGTGAGTAGGATTTAACGTTGTTTTCAACATTGTTTCAGTCATATCAAGACGGTGCCTACATGTGCCAGAACACGAGAGTATCCACAGTTCCTATTATTCTGGACATTGATCAGCCCAGTCAGTACAGCACCCGGTCACCCATCCACTGCAGGCTAGGATATCTTATGGTGATTTATAAGTAGATGTATTTATATCTAATTGATGTGATAACTCTGAAGTACGATTGTAAATGATAACAGTAATTGTTGAAAATTGGAATAGGCCTTTACTAAATCATTATGGCAGTGAGCTGAAATATGTTCAGGTACGTGATCTTATTGTTTGTTTCGCCACATCTGTGACATGCGAGTGGTTTTCACCGCTGTC